>JAXQGT010000195.1:0-14245 GCA_037040375.1 Basipetospora sp. M8501
CCGGGCCATCACTTTGATCTGATCAAACAATGCCAGTGTGTTCTTGTTCGGGTACCGAGCCGACACCCAAAGCCTGCACCCCAAAGCTCAAATTTCGGCAAGCCTAGAGACGGGAGCCACACAAAGACCAGATGCCTGCGGCACCCGCGTCCGCGTAGCGAGTTGCGCAGTAGCTGTAGTAAGGCCTGGAGCAGACTGGTGCAGGCCTTGAGTTGTTCGCTACATATTAAGGGCCCCAGGTAGTGACACTATGTACAAGCGACATCGATCCTTCTAGGAACGACATACTGTTGCCTTTGACATCACACTCAGCAGGCAGTGTCCACAGGGCTCACTGAGACTCAAATGTTCAAGATCGATCCAGTGGTGGCCCAAGCTTCACCAGGAAGGCGCCAATCCGGCTCCAACTTTACGGGAGAGACATTTGACGTCACCGGGAACTGCATTAAGTATTCATTTCCCTCTGTCACCCGGAATGGAATTGACAGTGTGGGCTTCGGTATGGTTCACCCGACACTCCAGATCGTATTATGAAATCAACGAAGTTCGACTTCAACTCTGGACCTTGACTCCCCAGGGATATCCAGGTAATTTAGCCCCTGTTAACGTTGCATTCCGCTCCGAATTTCTAACTTCCGTCTGCCGGCACTAACCCGAGAAGGAGAAACCGCAGGGGGGCTACGGGAGTCCACATTTAACCTCCTCCGCTCTGACCCGGCCGGAAGGACCGACGGCAGAAAGCCAGTTGCTGCTCAATGCTCCCACCTTCGTCGATGCAGTAGAGGGAGGCGCAGGCAGCTGATCGACACAATCTGTCCAGCGCAGTAGAGATTTGATTGATCAACGATGGTCCACTGATCCAGCGTTTCCGAATTCAAATATATATGTATTGATCAATGCTCTTATTACTGTTGGAATTTTGGAAATATCTTTATGTGGACAGCCGAATTGATGAAAATTGTCCATTGAACCGATGAATCATCGAACTGCTGTTAGAAGATGGAGCAAATAGTGCTATTTGATGTATATACGTCTTCTCCAGTCGACTCTCTACCGCACTCCAATTCCCCCCGAGCCAGGTCTGAAATCCTTTTTACCACTAGACCACTTCGACTCCGGGTCGCTGTGTATAAGCGGGTTTGCTGTGTAACGTCCCTGTTATGCGGCTTGCGTACACGATCTAGGTTCAATCGAGGAGTTCCCAACTAGCTCTACGTTTCCCGGTTCTCGGGTCCCATCTTGAAATAATTTGATGCGTTCGATGCTACTTCCCGCCGCCGCATCAGAGGACGAACAACTCGTATTGGATTTACGACTAGTCCCGTGCATAAGGGGTTTCCGCCAACCGTCTGTACCCTCCCACTGGAAGAATTTGGTGGCACAGGAGAGCGGTGGCTTTGAAATACCGCCCACACTTCCCTCGTGGTTACTATGTACCTTGCTGTTTTGGAGCAGGCTCAGCCGGGCCTGTACTGGATACCGGCGGCGAAACCAAGGGCGCGACGACTTTTCAATTGAATGCCGTATCTCTCTGCTCGATTTATTCCTATATTAGCAGCGCTGATGCCAGACCTACAGGGAGTTGGAAGCAGCTAATGAAAAGCAACGCGGCGGTCCGAGGGAAGTGAATTCATAGCATCCCCCGCTAAATTGTACTGGCTTTTTCTATATCAGCGGCTGGCAGAAGACAATGTCCAACAACGTCACGGTAGTCGGCTCTTACAATTCCTGTACGGAAAACTCCTAAACCGCACAGCAACCTTCTCATTCCTCTTACATATGCGTGTGGAACCCTTGATGTCAGTCCTGGAGGGCTCGCAAGAGGTCTTCCACCACCCGAACGACCGACATGCTCATGTGGTGTCTCCCAATGGGAGCCGCTTTGTCCTCTTCTCTTATGGCGACTTCAGCGCCCTGGTAGTAGCAATTGGGATACAGCTTGATCCCACCAGTGGCTCCACGGAACGCAAAAAAACAAGCGAGGAGCTGCAGCGGAAGCTGCACATGGGTTGTTCGAGATCATGCACGTCGATATCGGCTCAGATCCGGCGCGCTCGCATCTCGGGTGGGAGAGAGAGTGTCCTCGCATTGGAGGTAAAGCAATGGAAGGGACCCCCCTCCCATGAGTGAACGACTTGTCTGAGACTATGTCGTGGAACTACGGGGCGGCATCCGAGGTGTGTCCCCAACCACCCCAAATCTATCGCTGATCGACACGGATATGATGCAAGGCGGTTTGTTTTGCTATGCTTCCGACAATTTGCTTCTCGCTCCAAGCTTGGTTTACCCGCATTCTTTTTTGGGTCCGCCCGACGTGACAAGACTCGGAAGTACTAACATTCAAGCTTAATCATTCAGCAATGGCTCCCTTCCACCTTCTTCCGTGGCAGCGTCATGTCGGACTGTATTGTAGTTCGTTACCCGGCATTACGTCGGCCATGCGCCGCGGCCCAAGTTACTCAATGCTCTCGCTCATGCGGGAATCGTCTGAAAATCCAAGGCTTCTATTCCTCCATAATGATGGCCCCTTCTCATAGGACCTTGATGGCAAGTGTAGTCCGTTCCAGAGTATGACCGAGTTGGAATGCGGTGCGCTTCAGGCTTACCATATGGAAGGTACCAAGTCCATTAGACTGAGTGAAGTAGTGCTCTTGAGCGAATCTGTCCTCTAGTCTGAAACCGTCTCTGCTTGGAGTACTAGTCAGTCCCTTTGAGCTTGTGATCTTGCCTTACAGCCCCCTTCTCGCCCCCCGCCCCACCCCACATAGAGAGCAGGGATGAGCTGCGTTTCCACAAGAGACATCGATGGGTGGGGGGCGAGATGCAAGCAGCTCTCTCATCTGGCCACCTCGGGCCTCTCACTGCTGCCTGCTGCTCGTGCGAGCGAAACAGGCCTCCCTAACCCTGAGTTTCATTCCCATGCAGCCACTTGCCTTTTACTCCGACACTGAGCGCCGGCGGGCTATTCTACTTGCCGTCTACTCCGTAGGGACGCGTGAATAGTATTGCCGCCCACTTACACAGTCGGTACACGTGTGGCACGGTCATCCAGGGGGCTAAGGTCAAGTATTGTAGCCCATCGTCACAATAGCGCAGGCAGGCACACCAGCAAGCCTGGCCATGTACCTTCTTGATATAGTACCTTTAAAGCAATGGAGGTTCCATGGGAGACGGCGGTGTTATTGTGCTACGTGCTACTCATTGTCAAAGCACGGCAGCTTTCGAACGACAACCTCGTTTGTCAGGGGGCTTAGTATTTCAGGGTACCAAAACTCCCAGAGCTAAAATGCGGTGGGGCGGTGGAGGAGCAATAAGGGACAAAAAGTCACAGCAAGAATATCCGCACTCTATCAAATGTGCACGCGTTCTTTTCTTCCGCAACCACCTCCAAGAAGCCCCCACGCATGGCTGCAGAATCGACCACGGTTTGCCGAAACGATGGTAGCATGATCTGTTATGCGGCCGCTCGCTGTGACCCTTCACCCCTCCCCATACCGAAGGCGACGAGTAGCGTATCCCTCTTACTCGCCCATCCAGGGAAGTTGAGAAATGCCGGAGGTTGTTCGGAGTAGTAGAGGCTCGCAGGGTGCGGACGGTGCGGGGAAGACCCAGGTGATATGGAGAAGATTCCGGTGGCTGGTAGGAAGAGTTGCTTTTTGTGTCGTTACGGCTACCCAGTCCTAAAGGGGGGGAGGGGGGGGAGGTGAGGCCTTGGATGCGAGGTGCTTTTTTATGTCCGTACGGCTAAGCCTGTGGGATGGCATACTCTTGCAGCGTACGAGTGCTCCCGTCAGACAGGGAACGACCTGTACTAGAAAAGTTAAACCGCGAATGAGATTGGGAGGTGTCCGCATACAAGGCGACGTTACTCCCGAGAGGATGAACTCTGTTGATGATGGTTACGGGCACGAGTTAGGGACGCAGATAGTAGATCGCGTCAATTGTAGTATTCAGCGACATCATGCGTCCAACAATGTCCGGTGGGCTAACCGGTGGAGGACAGAATTCTTTCGGCCATATCCTGGCTAGAAAAAGAGGACCTGTGAAAAAGCAAGGACCGCAACCGAGGAGAATGGTAAAGCAGTCCATGCCAGAAATATCCGACCTAGGGGCTCTCCCACCTTTATTCACAACCAGGCCAAGGGAGACCGAACCCCGATCTCTAGACGTACTCTCCATGCGGGAACTTTCAAAACGTGTACGAGTTCGTGGTGTGCTAGGAATGGCCGAGGCGCGGGTAAGCCTGTGGAGGGAAAAAAAAAAGGGAAATAAGGGATAAAAAAGTATTTCCCCGGATGACGTGAGTTTACTGGGCTGGCCGCCCGGATTATCCTGTCCACCTGAGATCGAGGTTCGTGCTCTTTGCTTTTTGGATTTTCCATCCCGTTTTTTGTTCCTGATATCCTTCGCGAAGGGGAATACTGGTAAAGTGTGGCGACTCGGTTCTTTTGCTTTTGTCTTCCTGTGCTTTAAAGTTCTTACCGGATTGGGAGCGGTATGCTTCCCTTCTAGGTCAAGGATTTTCCCAGTCACGGGGACGAGGAGATCTCGGCCTGTTGGGTGCTTAAGCCTCCTCAAGCCGCGCGTGGTTCTTACGCCTAGTCTTGTCCGAAGGTTTCACGAGATATCCGAGATCTACACGGCCGAACTGACCAGGCCTTACAGAGAGGAAGCCCCCCCCCCCCGGCCAGGTGAGGGGCAATCCGACGCGACTCAAACGGGACAGTTCTCTGCTGGAACAGAAGGCATTTGATGGAGAAATCACGACAAAATTCTCCTTACTCGTACGTCTCTTAGACCTTGGGAGTGGTGGTAATGAGAAGTGGTCTGTTTTGGTGTAGGTGAGGTGCTCTTCGAGACAAAGGACTCTTGTTCCTGGCGACTAAAATATGTTTAGATTATTTGATCGCCTGTTGACTCGCATCTCCAAGCCGCCGACGAACTCCCGGCTAGGTAGTTTTACACTGGAACACCGTTATGTCTGTGAAGTGTGTGGGGTCGCGAGTCGGAGAGAGATTGAGAAAGAGAGCAACAACTAATCTACCTAGCAGACTGGTTTCACGTACGGAAGGATCACAGAGCTTTATCAAATCGTTGTATCAGTCACACTACAGAAACTCCTCCCATATCATAGAGTATCCAACGCATTCAGCTATGCGGCTCAGAAATCGATAGATCGTCAACCGCGGAGATGATGAGCAGTCCGCAATGCGAGCTAAACCACAGACACGGAAGTAATGTGGACAAACTGCGTCCTCGGCTCTGTGATTATTCGAGTCCAAACCTCCCAACCCCTCCCGCTTCTAGCTGTGAGACAAGATCGCAAAGAGCGGACATTCTCGAGTAAGTTCTGAGTCCGCCCAGAAACAAAGTAAACAGGAAGGTGGGGGAGGGGGTCTAAGTGCTTGCATACACCCGCGTCCACCGATAATGGAGAGGTCTCACCTTTTCCCAGGATACACCCCTTATTTTATTTGCTTCTTTTGTTTCTCGTGATCGAGATGCTAGTAATCTTCCTTTTTTCCTATGTTGTCGAGGAAACGTTTTCAGGTCCACTAGGGGCGTGTGGTGTCTCTCCTTGGAGTATGTACGTCCCCGGCAGGCCACCAGGCCTTTAGCTCGTGAGAACACAACCTTTAATTCACAAGTGGGATGAGATTCTAGACGTGGGACGGTTTAAAGAGGGCGCATGGGCCATCATGGTCAGCAGCCACCAGAAAGAACCATGTACGTTGCAGTCCATTCTTACTTCGAACAGGTTAGTGGGTGAAATCCTAGAGGTATTGTGAAGGAACAACCTCATTTCACAGGCAAATGGGAACCTCCCTAAACAGCTAATTCGCCTCAGACAGCCCACCACGCAAGAGGAGCCCTACTCATATGGTACGGAACCTTTGATTCAAAAAGCTTTCAAGTCCCAAACATCCCCCCCTCGGGGGTTATTTGATTGCTTTGTCTAAAAGAGAGGCCGACCGTCTCTCCATCTCTCCCCCACAAGAGAGCAGGGATATTAAGAATCAGTCTCTGCCTCCTGAGCAGGAGCTCGCACACGCCCTGCGGTCTGCAATTCGTACGCCCTATGGTCTCCCAGCGTGGACGCACTCACACGCCTATGGGATGCCCAGGCACACCGGACCTGGCCCTACTTCCACTCCTTCCACCCCTCTCCCTATTGTCCCCATCCTACTCTTCAAATGACGTGAGATGTCTCCGAAAACTCCATCTAACAACTCAGTACGGTCCGAATCGGCGCCGAGATAACCCGTATTTGAGTGTGCTCAGGGCCAAAGCACTACGGAGTAGAAGAGAGCTGGCTCGGATGATGTAGGAAGACAGATATGGTATCACGAAATTGGTGCGGCGGAGGGCTTGCGTCGGGAATACTTTTGTCGTATCGGAGGGAACAGGTCGCACGTATCCAAGATCGCTACTGGAACCGGGAGTCCTATACCGGCCGCGAACTAGGCGGTGTCATCAGCTGCGGGTGCCCCAATTTTTATCCGAGCTCATCCTTGGGCAGCGACCTGATGGGGAGGTTCTCCGACGTTCGATACATACTTCTAACAGCCCGGAGAAGCGAGCATGTAAATTTGACGTGCTTGAGGAAGAAATAAACCGGACAGAACAGTGGGAAGAAATACGAAAAACGGGTGACGAGTACATATGTTTAGTACTGTGACAGGGGTGGCACGTTGTTCGGATTGTCTGCCGGGACCTCTCCAGGGCTGAATGATGCTTTCGTGGCCATCGCCTCGGGTGACGGTGGCGTGGGCAGTTGGCGATAGTGGCAGACAGAGAGAGGTGACCCGAGTTAGGAGGCTTTCTGCAGGGCTTCGGATGTCTCCATGTCATTCTCGTGTTGCTGCCGCTCTAAGATCTCCCATTAAGCATGAATAGCCGCGAGCTCCGGTGACTAGGTTCAGGCCAGTAGTTGCAACCCTTTTAGCTCAATGCTAGAGGCTCTTTGTCAGGTGCTCTGCCGCGAAAGTCGGTTTGTGAAAGGCATTACAAAGCCTACTGTTTCATGCCCTACGTATACATGGCCAAGTAGCGTAAACGACAGTTCTGAACGCCATGAAAACTAGACGTTGGAGGGTGTCATCTTGTAGACTATAGAGAGCGCAACGAGGGACGATCTAGCTCTAGCTTATGCCCATCGCAGTGCTGGCTTTCCCTCCTCCTCTGGTTTATTGTCGTCGTATAAATCCCTTCCACCGGACAGTCGGTGTCGTATCGTGAGTCGGGATTCATGGCTCTCCAGATTCGGACAGCTCTGGTGTGTGCTGAGGTACACAGTCATCCGCCCAGCGGCCTCATCGCATAGCTCTCCTGACGGAAGCGTCCAGACTTCTCGTGCAAAGACGGGCTTAAAGGGTTACCAGCCCCGTGCTCCAGAAAGCGTGCTTGGTCAGAAGAGTCTTCTTTCGGGACTATATCGCCTAGCCACGGGTTTGTTTCCATTCAAGTGGTATATCATCACTGCGATGAGAAATGGGCATAGGGCCTCCGAAAGGTGAGGCCTGTGGTGCTGCTCTCGCAATGCACTTGATTGTCAGGCCCAGATCGAGAGGCGTTGCCTTTTTGCGAGAATCTCGGTCAAGACGTCCGAGTCGCCCCCACTCTGTGATAAGCTGCGCCTTGTGCCAAAGTCACAGCGCGCGTGGGCCTTGTCTCGCTACTTCGTCAGATTCCAAAAGGAAACCACCTAGCGTAAATCGCGATGTTCTTCAGTCGATGTATACCATTCAGGGCCGCCCTAGTGTTCATGGAAGCTAGGAAGTGCGTCGAGGTCGGCCTCGCTCTTGAGTATATCTCGATCGTGCGAACCTGTGTGTACATGTAATTTTCAGAATTCTGAGGCGACGCCAGGCACCGTAGGCGAGAGCATGTTCGGATGTGACCAGCGCCAATCCGCGTGTCAGGCCTCGGATGCGCAACGGGACTCGCCTGGACGACTATAGCACCCCAGTACCTGTACTCCTCTCGATGTTAGCTGCCTATCATACGTTGAGGCGGAGGCCCAGGGAGTTAGTGTACGTAACTAGGAACAAGGTCGAATCTGTTCATAACCTGCTGGTGATTGATGTATACAAGAGAGGGGGACGCTGGGAGGATGAACAATATGTACACTCACAAGGCCCGAGCACGACATCGCAGCGTTCGTGTCTTTGGCCTTGGGAGTAGCTTTCGGGAGGTCGTTCCCGTTCCCCGGATACACTTTTCCCGTGCCAATCCCGGAGCGAGTGAGGATGGAGAGATGGAGGAAAGAGCCATGACAGTGACGATTATGGAGCAGAAGCAAGGAAGACTCAACTCAGTTTTGTCACACGGGCACAGTGGATACATGGATACGTAGCAATATCCCTGTCAACAATGTCTGTATCTATCTTAGCCTTCCCCCTGCTCGGGAGACAACGACCGGTAGGCGAAATCTTGCTGCCCAATATAAGAGTGACCATTCAGTCCAGTCATGTGTAGCATCAGCGAAGTACCTGAGTGAGGCGCCCAGCTGCCTCGTACTGGTACTGAAAAGGATAGAGTATCTGTTCTACCAGGGAATGGCATGGAAATGCAAAGTGCTGCCATCGTATCGCGGACTACGATCTCCGGTCACCAAGCCGTCGGAAGCTGCACACAATTACACGGGCTCCGAAGGAAAGACGGGAGAGCAGTCTTTGCGGCTTGTTGTATTCTCTCTTTCCGTAACACCCAAACCGACTGTGATCCTCGTGCGAGGCGCGTCCATAAGATAATCTAGTGCGTCCTTGAGAAAGCGGTGATAAAGTGACGGTCGGTTCTTCTCTGTATCCGAAGGCTGGCCACTTAGTTGTTTGTCAATGTGCTCTGCTTTGACTGGAATTTTACACCTATTCACATCGCCGTTTTGACGGGCAGACACCACATGAAGTCTCCTTGGCGTCTTGGCCTCAATGAACCTTTTACACGAGGCAACATAGTTCCGGAGTAGCTGGTCGAAGTACGACGAGATAGGGGACTTGTACCTGGATCTCGGACGAATGGGACCAGACTGCTCCCCCTCTGTCACTGGGAGTGCAGGGGACGGTTGCCCTCGAATCCATCACACGACTTCATAGGTCTTGTTCGTGCTCCAGTCAAACATATACGTCCAAGGGGAGACACAAAGAACGAGACTTTCATCTTTAATCGTATCCATCGAGCCGGCCACTTCGATTGTTGCGACAAACTTGAACGGCCAGCCCGCCCCTTACGCTTTCTTCTTCTACACGGTCTCGCATCACACATGTCCCCTCACATAGAAGATCTTAACTTCGCATGCGCTTCGGCCTCACTCATAAGTTGCCATCACTGCGCAGCTGTTATGACTTCAGGATGGCGGTGGTGTTCGGTGCTCTGCACGTCACAAAGAAACCCGCATTCTGAAATTGAGTCCCACACAAGAAAAAGTGCATAGTAACCAACCTGTGTATAGCTCATAATCGCCAAAAACCCCTGGATGTCTTCTCGGCGGTTGCGAGGATGTATTATACTGAATTGTGTAAAGAGCTGAGCTTATGCCCAGGTCGCCGGGGACCGAACTTGCAACCAAGGTGTCCCCTTATTGACCCCCACTGCAATGGCCGCCATGCCTCAGTGTGAGCTAGACGGTAGCATTGCCATGGTCATCGTATTGGCAAGCATATTTGTTCGAGTATACATATACATTGCTAAGCCGTGCCGCAGAGCTCTGCGCTGACATAGGACCGCAGGCCAAGGGATACTCTTCATCTGCTCGCTGCATTGGGTAAACGGTTGCCCTAAAGCCTGGTAGCTTATATTGGCTGTGGGCTCGTAAAAGTACGGCTGTCAATGGCAGAAGACTGGGAGGAGCAGAACGTTAGCCTCTCATAAAGAAATCGCCAGGTACCCAGCTCCAGGAGTTGTAATACTGAGTAGGCATATACCTGGCCGTGGACGTGACGCTAGGTTCGGGGTTAGAAAGCGGTTTGCTAGCAGCTAGAATACGCAGTTAGTATTCCCAGTGGGAATGGGGGCTTTTCCTAATTATGCCAATGACTGCGCACGGCTCGAGGATGGACTGGTGAAATGCCAGCTGTTGACTAGGTGGGTGCGAAGGGGGCAGGGCATGGAAGACTATGACGCCGACGAAGACCTCTCAAGTCTTGAGATTCCTGTAATTAATACTGGTATACCGATACCCTCCGAGGATATAGGAGGAGTATTGAGTAACGATTCAAAGTAGTCAGACTTTCGAGCCAGTTGTGTGTTTACCTGGGCTGATAAGAACAGAAAATGGAAGACATCAATCGAATCAATTCATTAGGTGGAGGTGAGGTCGGGAGTTGGGACCGAGCTCTCCTCCGCTCCGTTCCGGCCCGCGATCACTCCTCCGAGAGACTTGTGAGTTTGGCGACCATAGACGTACGGAGTAGTATCAATGACCGACAAAAGGGGAGAGACTGGACTCAACCTTGACCGGGTTGTCAATTACATCGCCAGGAGAGTGCCAATAATCCTTATGGCATTTGAAATTCTCAGCGAAGATCACTGGTATGCGTCAAATGGACAGAGGGAAAATGCAGGCCACGAATCGATCAATGTACCCCTAATCGCATCTGCCGGAGCCCGCATCGGCCCTCGACTCCGGACCGGACACGGAGCCTCAACTGTGTGGGTGACATTAAATAGCACGTGTGAAAGCCGCTACTCGAAAGGGGATCGGCGCCGAGAACTACACCTTGGTATTCAAGAGTCTAGAACACCCTCTAAGCTAGTATTAATACAATACAGATGCCTGGAATGATGGAGGGGCGCCAAGAATTCTCAGGGGAAGCGTAAAGTGCTCCGAGCCAAAGGACATAAATTTGATGAGCTCTTGGCTCCTTAGCCGGTGTGATGTGATGCCTAGCGGTCTGGCTCTGTGTTGTTGGCCTCCACGCGACTTCAATACTTGAGGTTTTTTTTTTTTAATACGGACGGGCAGTCTCTTGTCGCTAATAAATCCGAACCCACAACCCTAGAAGTCTAAGACTTTCTTCAATGGCAGGTCGTGTTGATGGCTGAAACCAGGACGCCACATGAAATGCCACGAGAAAGAACTAGAGTGCGCGCTAACAGCAACGCGGCGCTGGTGGCTTGCGCCGGTCCTGGAATGAAGCCACTATTGCCACTATATTGGGTTCTGGGGATCCTCCCCTTTTTTTCTGCCCCTTGTTTCCCTTCGTCCAGTGAGAATTGGCGAGACTGACTTGTCCTTGGCGCAGGGACCGGTCGGGCGATGAGAGGCACGCTTGACAGCCACGTTCGCCCGCCCAGGGCTTGGCGATGATCACCGGGCTGCCTTGGCAAAGGCCATTTTCCGGCGCTTTTCCTCCGTTTTTTTCTTCTTCCCTCTGTGGTATGGAAATTTGTTTGCATCGTGTCTTCCTACTCCGAATGCCTTCCCCATAGAAGCAGAACCCTGATTCTTCTCCTTTGGCTGGTCTGCAAATCGTGCGAAAACTAACACTGCGCTACATTTGATGCCACGAGCCCTGCGCGAACTGTGCCGTCGCAGAGTCCAGCGTCCCACCTTTTTTTTGCTGACTACGCGACACTCCTCCGTTTCACGACGACATTGCGCCGCAGCGCCCGCTCCAACGATTTCCCGCACCCGCGTCGATCCATTGAGCGGCTTTCCCGCCGTCCGCCAGCATTTCGTCACCAGCAGGACGCTCATCGCTCGTCTCCGCCGACTTCTTCCTAACTCCAATAGCATCACGCCTGGAGCAAGTCGGACTCCTCTAGTAGCGCATACGGCCGTAGAATCACGAACCCACAATCCCCCGCGAAACCTAGCACGGAAGGTCGGCTCTGCCTTTGCGGCGAAATACGGACGCAGGCCCCCAATCCCTCTTCCTTTTTCGCCAGGGGGCGGGCACGCTGGATTTCACCTCGTTGCTGGCCAGCGGGAAACGTGCTACGGACACATCGGCCCTGGACAGCTTGGTCCTCACGCAGATCTTGGACTCTCGAGGATCTCCAGGTAATCGACGCTTCTTGCGACGGGCCATACTCTCTACAATAACGAGTCCTTCGTGCGAATTGATACCACGTAACCGAGTACTCCCCTCGACGTGGACCCGATATACGGCCGCGTCCTCGACACATCCCCGTCGTCCCGACACCACCTCCGCTAAAACCTCGAGCACCCACCCCACACACACCCGCTCACGATGCTCCCCCAATCCCTCCTCGCCGTCCTCCCGCTCTTCCCCCTCCTCGGCCCCGCCCTCGCCGGCACGCGCTCCCCCAAACGCGGCCTCATCTTCATCAACAGTAAAGACAACCCAGAGGACAATGCTGTCTGGGTACAAAAGGGCTCGTCGCTCACCTGGTACTACAACTACCGCGACGTGCCCTCGTCCGCTTTCGCGGGGATCCCGCAGGAGCGCTTCGAGTTCGTGCCCATGATGTGGGGGGTCGACCCGGACTCGCCCGACAACAACCAGTTCTACACCAAGGTCAAGGCCATGATCGACGACGATGTCAACATCACGCACGCGCTAGCGTTCAACGAGCCCGACGGTACCAACGAGACGGGCGGGAGCAACGTCATACCGAAAGACGCCGCCAGGGCGTGGGTGGAGAATTTCGAGCCCCTGAGGGAGTTGGGCGTGAGGGTCGGGTTGCCGGCGTGTACGGGGGCGCCGTCCGGGTTGGTGTGGCTAAAGGAGTTTCTAGACGAGTGCGGGAAGTTGTTGAGTGATGGGGAGGACGAGAAGAGGAATTGCACATATGACTTTTTACCGGTGCACTGGTATGATAACTTTGAGGGGCTGACGAGCCACCTCGGGCAGCGATTCGCTGAGTATGTTCCCCCCTCTCTCCCCCTTTCCTTCAAAAGCGGAATTTTTTACCATCCCTCACTCTTTCTCTCAATGAGCTTCAAAAATAGCTAACCAGTTGCGTCTCCCCCAACCCAGATTCCCGGACACCCCCGTCTGGGTAACCGAGTACGCCTACGCCAACCAGGACCTCCTCCCCACGCAGGACTTCTTCAACCGCAGCGCCGAATGGTTCGACTCGCGGGACGAAGTCGAGCGCTACGCCTACTTTGGCGCGTTCCGCTCCCACGACAGCAACGTCGGCGCCAACGCCGTCTTCCTCAACCGCGACGGCGACCTGACGGACATTGGCTCGTGGTACCTAGGCGGCAACGCCACGGGCGTGGACCCGAAATCGGGTGAGGGCGGTGCGGGGACGCTGGGGGCGCCCTTGGTGTGGGCTCTTGTCGCTGTGGGTGCTGCTGCTGCTGTGGGGTTGGCGTGATGAGAGAGAGAGAGAGAGGCGGAGTTTCAATATAAAAGAGAGATGCTGGGGTGTGAGGAGGAGGGAAACTGCATATGGAAGTGAGCATATTCTTCGCGTTTAGAACTGCTGCAGGCGTGCTTTTGTTTCTGGGTTTCTCTCGGCGTCCGGGGCTCTTTTCTTTCTTCTTCGGGGTTCATGAGATACATTATATCTTTGACTGCTGGGGGATCTTGGTATTTTAACCACCCAGGGGCCTTTTTTTCTGTATCATACACCATTTCTGCTTCTCCTTTCCTCTTTTTTTTTTTTTTTTTTTTTTTTCGTTTCTCTTTGTGTTTTTTCTTCCCTTCCCGGCGGTTCATTTGGGCATACGGACTCCACGACGGCACAGCTTGCTCGTCAAGCTTTAAGTCCTCTTGCGCGCCCTTTGCGAAGGTGTGGTTTGGCCTCAGGGATGGATTCTTCCTTAGTTCTCCTACTGGTCGCCCCCTCTCCCGAGGATAGTCCTTCGCAGCATGGACGTGATATGAGCTGGTAGCTCCAGAAATTGGCGTTGATTATGGGCGAGAGAGATACTCTTTATGAGATAGGAAGTCTACAGATCGCCGGGAAACATATCCCGGTGAGATGGAATCCAATGATACACACTTGGATTTAGAAAAGGAATTGGGTTTTGGACTGAATCGCTCCACAGTGTTCATCTTCGTTCGTCAGGCACCGGGTCCCTCATGTGCTATTTGATCCTCTCGATAAAGCAGACTGATACATGGTGGCAGTTGATCTAGAAAGCTGCCGACGAGTGGCTGTTCTCGTCAGAGCAGTCTATATAGCATACCACGACGCCCGGCCGGCAAACCGCATCAGGAAATTCCTGATTAATCTGGGAAGTTCCCCCAAAAAAAATGTCTACTGAAATATATGTAATGATTTTACAAGGTAAAAATAGAAGAAATTTTGAAATCGTATTACAATC
>JAXQGT010000196.1:0-14112 GCA_037040375.1 Basipetospora sp. M8501
AGGAAGAATTCATGGCGCTCGCCGAGGAGGCCGACGAAGACGACGACCTGCCCGAAGACCCCTCGGAGACGACATCCACGGACGACAAGCCGCCGAAAGAGACCGAGAAGCCCGGGGACGATGAGGACGGCAATGAAGGAGGCGGCGGCGGACTCTCCAGCGGGGCCACGATAGGCATCGCCGTGGGCGCCAGCGTGGTCGTCGCCCTCATCGCCGTCGCGGCGTTTTTCATCCTGCGCCGCCGCCGCAACGCCAGGAGGCACGACGAGTCCGACCCCATGCTCCATGGCGGCGGCGGCGGCGGCAACGGCCGCCAGAGCCTCGCGCCCTCGTCGGCCTTTACGGCCCGCGATTCTACCGCCTACCAACCCGTCTACCAGGAGTGGAAGGCGAGCGACTACGGCCGCAACAGCGCCAACGCCCCGCCCACGACCCCCTCCGTCTGGAGTCCCGAGTCCTTCGCCGCCGCTGCGGCAGCGGCCGCCGGTGCGGGGGGTGTTCGCCCCGGTAGCGCGTCTCCGCCCATGCACCCCCCGTCCTCGGTGTCGCCGTCGCCGGGCCACCTCGCCGCGGGACAGGGTGGTTGGGACCAGTCGAGGCCGACGAGCTGGAGTCCCCATGCATCATGGGTGTCCCAGCCCGGCGGGGGTGCATACCAGCCAGTCCCGTCCGGCGTGAATCCTATGGCCGCGGGACAGGGGCCGCACGGTGGTGGGCCGGCGGTGTTTGAGCTGGCGTCGTCGCCCAGGTCGACCGAGCCTCGGTATGAGATGCCCGCGTCTCAGCCTTGAAGAAAAAAACAAAACACACCCCGAAGGACGGGAAGCGATATTGAAAGAGGTACTGTTGAAAGAGAAAATCGACAAAGTAAAAAAAGGAAAATGTTACGGCATGAGCGAAGTGGGGAGGGACTGAGTAATGATGGTTAATAGGTCCTTACTGTCCCTTTTTTATTTTATTCTCTAGGTGGGGAGAGGCACGCATACCTCGGATTTGTTGTTCATAGGGGGCGGAGATACACTAGCATTTTGCGGGTGGGCATATACCCGTGGGGAGACGGCGCAGAAGGCGTTTTCGGTGGACATAACTGTTCCCAGCTTTGCGAATATACCATCTGATTTGGCTTCAAGTTGCTTCCTCACTACTACTGTACTGAGTCTCGTTAAACTGCTCCGGTCGCCTCGTGCGTGTCGCCTTTTAGAACCAGATATCATCGCAAGTCCGCCCGGCATAGACATGGGGGTCGCAACAGAACTCCAAAAAAACGCTAGATTCCCCGGAGGAGAGAGCGCAGGCTACTGGACCCATCTCACATTCCAGGGCCCTCCTCTCACTCCGAAGGAAGGGCAGCTGAATCCCATCCCAGACTACTAACTAGACCGTCTTCTTCGCCTCCGCGATCCTCCTCGTCATCTCCCCAATCCTAAACTTCCTCCTGCAAAAGAGATCCGTCATCCACTCCCCAAACCAGATCCCGATGTACGTCACCGTCGACAGCCCGCCCGCCCAGAACCACTTGGGCGCCCCCGCGCCCAGCCCCGTCGCCCACGCCAGAACCCGCCCCACCACCCCGCGCGGGCCCTCCCCCCTCATCGCCGCGCGCACCAGCTTCTCGGCATACTCTTCCGTCGGCACCGTGCTGTTATTCTGACTGAACACGAGCCGCCACTCGAACACGTCCTTGACGGGCTCGTAGGGGGAACCAGGGAGGAGCTGCCTGTGCGTCTTGGACGCGATGTTGCTCCGGACGGTGCCCGTGACGGCGACCATGACGCGCACGCCCAGCGGCTCGAGCTCGAGGCGTAAGGTGCGCGAGTAGGCGTCGATGGCGCCCTTGGTGGCGCAGTAGACGGAGCCGAAGCAGTAAGGGGTGCGGGCAGAGAGGGAGGAGATGTTGACGATGAGGCCGCGGGCGGCCATGAGGAGGGGCATGAAGGCTTGGACCATGGCCATGACGGCGAAGACGTTGGTCTCGAAGGTGTTGCGGACGTCGGAGAGGACGATGTCCGTGGCGGGGACGGTGTGGGTTAGGCCACTGGGAAGGAAACGGGGTGTTAGTCCTTCAGGGGATGTTACGGAAATGGGGGTTTGATAGGCGCGTGAGAAGTGATGAGGGATGTCACTAGTTAGGATAAGGCTGGAAGTTTGGCAGCACGGGGGGCGCCTCAATACAAAATGTGACACTTGTTGTTTCCTTTCGGAAAAGGGGGGTGGAGGAAGGGAAGCATACGCGTTGTTGACAAGAAAGTCAAGCTTCCCGCCGGTCATCTCATCGACCTTTGCCTTGCACGCCGCGATGCTCTCCTCGTTGGTGACGTCGAGGGCCAGGGCGGACATGCCCATGTCCGCCATCTCCCCGAGCACCTCAACCCTGCGCGCCGTGGCGATAACGTGGACGCCTGTTTTTTTCTACCGGTTCAGCACATTTTATCACACACAGGGGAGCTACACATTGCAACTCAAAGAGATCGCGACTTTTTCAGGCGAAACCCACCCTTCTCGTGAAACTTGAGCGCGAGGGCATGGCCGATGCCGCCCGGGGTGCACCTGAAGTTGTAATAATGGGCATTCTGTTAGCTGGAAGTCTGGGGTAAGAAGCGGTCGGGGTGTGTGGTCCTGGCATGAGCTGCGAGGGACTCGCGAGGACGTACCCTGTGATGAGTGCGACCTTCTGGCCTGGTTGGGGAGGCATTGTTCCTTTGGTCTCACTGGTGTTGGATACGGTAAAAGGTCTTTTGGGATCGCAATGGCGGTTTAGATAAAAGTTGTCCTGAGGATGTGAGCTTTGACGGTGCGAAGTCGAAGGATGAAGGTGCCGAGGTCTGACGGCATCATCCATGCATGAGCTGCCATCGAAAGATGGACTTCCAATATCAAGTTCATAGGTTCACAAACTGATGCGGCTTATTATCTACAGGGGAATAAAATACACAGGTTACAGCAAGAATTGATACAAATCACTCCTGTCTGTACATATAATATCAATCACTACAATACGCCGGGCGATACCTGGCACAAACTCAACAGCTTCAAGAACACTGCAACAGTTAACATAAACCCTCAATAACAAGAACCAAGCACGGTAGGGGCCGTTTAGGTATTGCAGTTGGAGGCTCCCTTCAGGTCATGTGACCTTCCAGAATAAGTAAGTAATGGTTGATAGAACTTGACCCAACACATCATGATTACGGCCTCAATCCCTCTCCATCAGCCCGACTCAGTTCTCACTAGGAAGATGCGGCACAACCTAGAAATAATATCCGTCCAGTTCATCGCAGTCGGTTTATCACTCACGCGAAAAGTAAAAAGGCCACCATGAATGTTGATATCTTGATAGTAGGACAAGTCATGTCCAGCGGTCTTGCATGAATTAGTCACCACCGCAACAGTCACAGGTCTCTTGTCAGTTCACAAATACTCTGACACCGGGCAGATAGATATCCTTCTCACTCACTCCCTCGGTCTCGACTCATCGTTTGCCCTGGGCTCGCCATCCCAACACTGCGCCGAATCCACCATCATTTGCAGTCACATCAAGCAACCCGATATAAAGAGCCTTCTATATCTCCTGATATTGCTCGGGGGTGTTTATTTCTCTCTAACGCGGAACGCGAATATGGAACAAGATCTCAGCTACCCAACGCCTCCCATTTCACAACCATTCCCATACATATGAGCGGCTAGCAGGACGCTATGAGTCAACAACTTGTTGTAAGTGAGCCGTAACCTCTTGGTTTTCTCATTCATCCCGTCACCCGCACAGGACTAGTGTACGACCTCACCGACCTAGACCACGCTCGTCGCCAATGTCATCACAGTCTGACTGGTTTCTATCAGGCTCACAGCTAATGTAAAACGCAGGATGAATTCCACCCACCGCTGGAAGAGGACGTCGTCCTCTCCATCTCCAGCGATTATGACCTCACCGACCCCCAAGCTCTCGCCGACGCCAGGGCTATCCTCCAAGATCTCGCCCAGGCCGCAAAAGCTGAACAAGAATCGGGCTTCGACCCGGACGGACTAGCATCTCTCCAAAGCGGGCCCAGCCAGAATGATTCCTCTGACGTTAAAAGTAGCCGGGAAACATCCTCCCGGTCCAGGAACAAGACCGAGACCGAAACCCTGGATTCCGTGGATAGCAGCTGCACGAGTACCTTTGATGAGGATGAAGATGCGATCGTTCCTAGGATAGAGTCCTTCGACGACGCATCCGAGAAGACCAAGGCCAAGGAACTAAAGTCCATGTTCCCGAAGCTCACCGTGGGCCAGGTAGAGAAGGAGCTGCGCCACGCCAATGGGGATTTCCAGCGGGCGCTGGAGGAGCTGCTCACGGTCCAGTTCCTGCAATCGATGGATCTCAAAGACGAGAGGCGCCCGAACGCAATTGATAATTTCTTCAAGCCAGAGGACGAGTTTCAGGATGTGAGGAGGAAGAAGGGGAAGAAAAAGAAGAATAGGGGCAACGCCCTTGCCAATGGAGCGACGCCCAGCGTTGTTCCCACGACGTCAAAGGGCTCGGAGGACTCTGAGGCAGTCTGTGAGTCTGACCCCGCTGTCTCTTGTATTTTTTTCTTACCTTTCTCTGTCGACTCATCCTAACGACGTTCTTCCCTGGGGGTTGCCAAAAGCGGTCAAACGCATACTATTCATCAGCGAGCGGCTGGACATCCCATTCGAAGACGCCTCGCGCGCCTACCACGAGAATGGCTCATCGCAAGCCAGGTGCATCGTGGCCATCCTCGACAGCTTCATCGACCAGGGCGTGGAGGCGCAGGGCGAGAGCGCTCTCTCCCGCGTGCAGGACCTGAGAAAACAGTACAAGCGCGTCCCCGCGGAATACCTCTCGGCCGTCGTCCAGCTGACCCCGTCGATCGAGGAGTGGTCCGTCGACATCGCGAAGCTGCTGGACAAACACTTCGCCGAGACTCGCGAGCAGCTGCCCATCTCGTACAGCCTCACCCCGATCGCCGACGAGGTCGAAGACGGGTTCACGCTCGTGCCTGCGAAGCAGAAGGCTTACGGGAAGCGACTACCCACCACATCCCTTCCAGTTAACGGGACCTCGGCATCGCAGCGCGGAAGCACGACGTCGTGGGCGAGCCTGCAGCAGCAGGCGGACATGCATACCAGCCGGCGGCTGGCGGCGCACGAGGCCGCGTCGCAGGCTTACCGTCGGGGCAGGTCCGATCCGCTGTACAGGCAAGTCACTGCCGTGTACGCCGAGCAGGCGCGGGACGAGGCGCGGCGGGCGAGGGAGGCGAGCTCGCGCGCGGCGTACGAGCGCGTGGCAGTCAGCAGGAAGAAGGACGAGATTGACCTGCACGGCGTGAGCGTGAACGACGGTGTCGACATCGCCAGAGATGCGGTGAGGGCCTGGTACGAAGGGCTCGGGGAGGGGAGGGCTCGGGAGGCGAAGAGGAGTGGGTTTATCATTGTTACCGGATGGGGAAAGCACTCTCCCGGCGGCGTGTCGAGGATGAGGAGAGCTGTTTGCGCAGCACTTGTGAATGACGGGTGGAAGGTTGAGGTGGGGACTGGGCAGTTTATCGTCAAGGGTCGAATGTAGGAGCCTGTTGTTGTCGGAGTTAAAACGGTGTCGGGGCATCTCGAAGGGCCTAGAGGTCATTGAAGTGATACAGTTGTTGTCGGTGTATGTCGAAGATACCCAGCGGGTTGGAGTTGTCACGGTGTATCTAGAAGAGCAGATGATAGATGGATCTCTCTTCGGACCACGGCACGGAAACGGGCTTTTTTTTTTTAAAAACACGCAAAGATGGTTTAGAAATCCACCTCAACTGTTTGCCATTGTCGCGAAGTACAGAAGTGCAGAGGTAAACACCCCTCTACATCGTACAACTTCATCCCCCTTCCTCCCCACATAATCTATGCCTTGCCAGCCTTCGCCTTGCGCACCTGAGCTCCACACCTCTCCCAGACGTCGTACCCCGACACCACCGTCGACCCGAGCATCGCACACCCCACAGTACCGGGGTGTATGCCCGCCCAATCCAGGGCCGCGAGCGGCAGCGCAACGTCCAGCGTATCAACGACGAGCTTCCTGACGACCTTGCTCACCTGCGCGGTCCGGGCTTCCTTCTCTGCCCGCAGTTCGACCTCCCTCTTCTTGTCCCCCTTGGTTACCGACTTCGTCTTACGCCTACCCTTCTCGTCGATACTGTCGTCGTCCGCAGCCGCCGCGGCGGTGACGCCATAACCCGCACCAGTATCGGGCACGGGCGCATAGGCGTACAGCCCAATTAGCTTCGACAATCCGCCCGCGACGCCACACGCGAGCGCAAAGAACCAGCACCGCTGGGCCTCGTAGTTGAGCGCCGCCGTGCGGGCCGGGCCGAAAACAGTGACGCCCGCGAGGTCAGGGATGGTGACGGACTCAAGGAGGCCGTACATGCCCAGCAGCGTGAGGCGCAGGACGTCGAGGTACGCCTCCAGCGTGAGCGGGGAGGAGGATGTGGTGTAGAGGGATTCCGCGGCGGAGAAGGAGTCGAGGAAGCGAAAGGTGCGGATGAAGCGCCGGGTCAGGTTGAGGTTTGAGCGGAGGGCTGTGAGCTCGGGGGCCGGGGTGGGGATCTGGGTGAGGAGGAGGGTGCTGGATAGGGTGATTTGGCAGAGGGATTGGAGGAGGCGGAAGAAGCGCTCTAGGCCGTCTTGAAAATGTGGGGATAAAGGCGCTGCGGTCAGCATAGGGTTTCTTCACTTAGGTATAACATTGAGAAGAACATACAACTGTCCGTGCCGAAGGCGACGAACTGTTCATACGCCGACATGGTGGGTTTCTCCGTGGAAGATCTTAGCGATTACCGCGTTTCTCGTGTTGGTCCGGACGCGGATGGTAGGATTATTTCATTCAATTCTCTTTCCCCGACGCTTTTCCTCTCATAAAAGCCAATGGATGGTGGTGTAGGGTTCGAATAATAAGAGTCGCGTCAGCGAATGTCGAGTAGTTTCGCGTTGAGATGAGTGCGATGTGTCAAGTTGAACTTGAAGGAGCTCTGCAATCTAGCATCTCATTGGCTCACAGGGTACTTGGAAGAAAGCCCGTGGATCTGACAGCGACAAAGCAGAACCGAAACAACTTTCTTTACTCGCAATTTTCGTGTGATGGGTGGCCTTATAAGACGAGAAACGGGACCATTGGTTTATCACACAGAGGAGGCAACACGTCGTGGAACAAAAGGATAAATGCTTCACGTAGTAGATACACAGTTTTCCCACTCCCTATCAACAGATAAGCACTCGGAGAAATGGGCAGTAAGTTTTCCAAGTCCGACTAAGATCCTCCGTCTATTCTATCACACGGAAGCAGCCATATTACCCTTCCTTACTCCTCGGCGGGCAAGACTTGGTTTATTGTCCGGGAGACACGAGCTTGCCTTGCGCCCTCGCATCGTGGTTCCAACCGCCAGCCAGCGCCTCGCCACCATGCATCTGGGCAAACTCCTGCATCCTCGCCTCCAGCTCCGGTCGGAAGTGGCGGATGAGACCCTGAATGGGCCAGGCAAAAGCCTCACCGAGCGCTAAAATCATCTACTATCAGTAAAAGGTTCTCTCCAACGGTGACAAATCTGGTAGCAAAAGAAGGAATTATCGTCCACGGAATCGAGTTAACTTACCGCAGATGGTGTGGCCCTCGACTTGCTTCGTCAACTCCTGGAGCATGTCGATTTCCCTAGCCCGCCCCTGGCCCTCCACGAAACGGCTCATGATCTGCTCCGTCCACTTGCTGCCCTCGCGGCACGGCGTGCACTGCCCGCAGCTCTCGTGCCTGTAGAACTGGCTCAGCCGCGCAATCGCCCTTACGACGTCTGTGCTCTTGTCCATGACGATGACGGCCGCAGTGCCGAAGCCGGACTGGCTGTCCTTAAGCGCGTCAAAGTCCATGAGCTGGTCGTCGCAGATGTGTTTGGGCAGGATGGGCGTGGACGACCCGCCGGGGATGACGGCGAGGAGGTTGTCCCAGCCGCCGCGGACGCCGCCGCAGTGCTTCTCGATGAGGTCACGGAGCGGGATGGACATCTCCTCCTCGACGGTGCAGGGGTTGTTGACGTGGCCCGAGATGGCGTACAGCTTGGTGCCCTGGTTGCGCTCGCGGCCGAAGCCGGCGAACCACTCGCCGCCCCGGCGGCAGATGGTCGGCGCCACGGCCACGGTCTCGACGTTGGCTACGGTTGAGGGGCAGCCGAAGAGGCCGACGGCGGCGGGGAAGGGCGGCTTGAGGCGGGGCTTGCCGGGCTTACCCTCGAGGGACTCGATGAGGGACGTCTCCTCGCCGCACACGTAGGCGCCGCCGCCCCTGTGGAGGTACACGTCAAAGTCGTAACCCGAGCCGCAGGCGTTGCGGCCGATGAGGCCCGCCTGGTAGGCCTCGTTGATGGCCTGCTGGAGGACGGTGGCCTCGTGCACGAACTCGCCGCGGATGTAGATGTAGGCGGCGGTTGCGTTCATGGCGCGGCCCGCGACGAGGCAACCCTCGACGAGCTTGTGCGGGTCCTTTCGCATGATCTCACGGTCCTTGCACGTTCCAGGCTCGCCCTCGTCCGCGTTGACTACGAGGTATCGGGGCTTGTTGTCCTTATCCCAGTCCTTGAAGTTCATGAATGACTGTCGACCCCCGATGATTAGCAACCCCCGTGTACAGAAGCCCCATCCACGAGAATTCATTATCAGACACATACCCATTTCAGCCCAGAAGGAAACCCAGCACCTCCACGGCCTCGGAGACCGGACGTCTTGATTTCGTTGATGATCCAGTCATGGCCCTTCAGCAGGATCTCTTTCGTCTTGTGCCAGTCGCCCATTTTCTTTGCATGCTGGAGGTCCGCAGGGTACCGCCCGTACAGGTTCTGAAAGATCCGATCCTGGTCCTTCAGGTTGCCGTACTGTCTCCTGGGAACGGCGTCGTTGACAGTGGCAAGCCCTCGCATCGTCGTCCGCGTCAGGCCCGCGGCCCTGACCGGCGCGGCTCTCGGGGCCAGCATCGTGCTGTTGCTGTCGGGTTGTGCGGATCAGTGGCGAGATATGGATGTATGCCGGTCCGAGATAGCATCCGGGGGGAGGGAACCTCGTTGAGAGCGGATGGGTGAGGTGTTGCGGCACTTCGTGGGTTTGTCGTGGTTTGTGAAGCAATCCCAAATTCGGCTCCAGCTGATTGACCAATGGGAAAGTTGCCATTGCACTCGCACTCCAGTGTCCTCGCCGCTCGATTATTGCTTACATAAGACATACCTGCTCGCATGATGATATAATCATTCCAAGTCTTGATGACTCAGCACAATCACCAACATTGTGAATCTCCCAGAAGGTCTCCGACAGCTTGACACCGCCAACCGCAACCCTACACACTGGCAGAGATGTGACCTGCTATTCCGTAGCGTACAACCACTTGCCTGAGCTTGACCGCGTAGGCAAATGCTTTCACTACCATGTCTACATCGAACAAACGAAACTCCATGCTGCCGCCCGTCGCGCAGCATGGTCCGAAACCACCAGTGAAGCTATCATCATCTCTCACCATATCAGACAGCGCGATTCTCACCGGCACGAACTCCATAATTATCATGGCTGAGTCAATCGTGCACCCCCGGTGCAAGCTTGAGTCCATGGCTGGCGGCTTACTCATCGGGCGCCGGTGTATAATCCACGAGCGGACACATATTGGAGCTTGGCCGACCACAGGGCTTGGAGAAGGCGGGGGGGTCAGCATCGCGGACTACGCTACAATCGAGGCCGGGGCCGTCGTGGAGGCTGGAGGCACTGATATTGGCGAAGGCACCGTTATCGGGCTTGGGTCCAAGATTGGCGCCGGCGCAAAGATTGGAAAGGTAACTTTGCCTGGCGTTTACGGACCCTAGCGACCTACATTTGACGCTATTTGCTGACTTACAAAGAACTGTACCATCACTCCGAGAACTGAAATCGCCCCTGGAGAAGTAATACCGGATTTCACTGTGGTCTGCGCAAACGGCATGCGCCGGACCGACAAGCGAGAGTTGGGAGATATGCGGCATAGGGCCCAGGTCAGACAAATTGATGTTCTGAGACGCTTGATTCCCACGAACCCCTCAAAATTTCAGTAATAGGAAGATATCTAGTCATCCGATATGAACCTGTACGATCGGAGGGGGCAGCTCGATACCAGGGGTGAAAGGACCTCAGAGCTCCCTCGCTAGAGCTTGGCATACCCCGGTCAAGCTGCGACGGCAGAAGGCTCTCGGTCACAAGGCGAAGCGGGGCGATATTAGATCCGGGCCACGTCAGGGCTATCAGATCTCAGTCACTTATCTGAATCTCAAAGGTGAAGCGACAACCTGTCAACGACAGACAAGCCAGGTACCAGGTCCTATCGAGCGACCCGACGTGGTTCGGGTAAGCAACAGGCAACGAAGCCTGCATCGGAAGCCGCGCGGTCGCTTGGTCTTTGACACCGTTCAGATCTCACAGTTGTGCAGGATCCATACACCATTATGAGAGATTCCTGCAAGGCATCTTCATGAAATGCTACTGGGTCCATCAATGGTTGAGGGGTAACTTCGCTAGGCTGTCAGGCCGCCCAGCGAGGACCTGACGATCATAATACCGTCCTCTCGACCCGGTTTAAGTGCGAGTATACGACACATTAATCCTATGGATGACGACGCAGACTTGATGCAAGGCCCCTACAAGGCTAAAGGCTGTAATACCTGCGACTCCTTTGGGCCGGTGACCGGGCCTTTGGGCACAATATATACGAATCAAACCGAAAGAGCCCTGTTCTCGCGCATACTTCGCCTGGCCCACGCACCAGGCATCTAAAGACAGTTCTCGATTCTTCTGTCAAGTAATTGGCGCATTTTAGAATCTCCACGCCTAGTATGCTTCTTTTCCTTGGTTTTCACCTTCGAATGGAGTACGAAACAGCCACAACAATTCCTTCCATGTCGCACCAGATCCTCAAAGATCTTCTGATCGTTGAAGAGATCGGCAGTCCCGTTGCCCGGCCCCACAGTGCCTTGCATTGAGAATACTATACATCCTGCACCGAACGATCTCTTATATCGAGCTCTACATGTTCCCTAGAGCTTGTTATTAGACGGTTAATATCGGGCCATTTTACCCAGTCCAATCGAATTGATTGACCAGCTACAGAGGATCAGCCCCAAGTCACAAAATGGAAGAGTGCGTGTCATTGACCACCGACCCCGGATTCCTCAATGCCGCGAAGGCCGAGGTGGGCTGCCTTACCCCGTAGGTGTGGTGTTCTCGCCACTGGTTTGCGGGGCGGGGGCCCAGGAGGTTGAGGCTCCGCGTGGTCACTTTGGCGGGTTAATATGAGCGGGTATCATGCCGCGGCCCTGAAATTCTTCTTTGAACACACGACGTCCACCCCCCTTTTCTGTGCCTTTCCCCATTTTGCCCACATGGCCACTGCCGCGGGGATATTGACGGCAATGCGGGGGATCATTACGGAGCATTTTTGACCGCGCTGGGAGGTGCTCATACCTGGTTCGCGACACAGGGCCTCGCCTGGCCTGTGGCCCTATATTGTCGGTTTCCGGCTGAAGTCACCAACCCTGCTCGTCCCTTGGTTTTGGAGATTACGCAGACAAGTGAGGGAAGCTCTTGTTTGTGAACAGGGCCTTTCACAAGGTTAAATGCAAACCGGTTGCATCGGGGAAAAGGAATTGGACTTTTGGAACTCGGGTTGACCCTCCATGGAAGAATCGCCCTGCCTCTTGCGTTTTCTAAGGGGGGCGTGGGTTAATTATATGGCCTTCAACTATACCAGTCGATATTGAGTGAGATGCTCATCGAGCCGTCGTTACCGTTTTCTATGCCAGTGAATCTGAGGAGTACATATTTGAGCACTATCCCCCTTTCATTCTTGTCTGAACTCGGAACCAAGACCTGCCGAGCTTCTAACACTTCAAGTACATACCATCAGTCCTTCCCTTTGACGCATCCCACCACTTAGCCTTCCCCTTCCTTTTGAAGAACTCCGAAACGATGGTCTCCTTCACCTCGACCCTCCTCCTCGCCGCGGGCGCGATCGCGACCCCTCTCGAGCACGCCGCCCGCCAGAGCTGCCCGGGCGTCCACGTCTTCGGCGCGCGCGAGACGACGGCGCCCCCCGGCATGGGCACCGCGGGTGCCATCGTGCAGAACATCGTGCAGGCGCACCCCGGTGCCACGTCGGAGGCCATCGACTACCCGGCGTGCGGCGGGCAGGGCCAGTGCGGTGGGATCCAGTACGGCGACTCGGCGAGGGCGGGCACGGAGGCTGTCGCAGCCGCGGTGAACGCTTTCAACCAACGGTGTCCCGAGACGGAGATTGTTCTCATTGGGTACTCTCAGGTATGATCTCCCTTTTTTCGTAACCCTTCCCGACGTTCATCCCCCTCTTCTTGCCCTGGGCGAGAGTCCGGACGTGAATATGGGAAAGGGGTATACGGGATGCAGTGAAGGCTAATAGGTTGTGTGTAGGGCGGTCAAATTACGCACAACGCTATTTGCGGCGGCGGCGACACGCACTCCGGCATCTCAGACACCTCCATCCCCATCTCGGAGGCCGCGCAGGAGATGGTCAAGGCGGCCATCTTCCTCGGCGACCCGCGCCACGTCCCCGGTCTCGCCTACGCCGTCGGCGACTGCAACGCTCCTGGCGTAAGTTTCGGCTTCTCTTTCGATCATCCCCTTTCCTAACCAGAATGACGTGTTTGACTGACGGTCTCCGCTCTTTGCAGTTCGCGCCCAGGCCTCAGGGCTTCGTGTGCCCTCACGCGGATAAGGTGCAGCTCTACTGCGACGCGGCGGATCCCTACTGCTGCAATGGCAACGACCAGAACGCGCACCAGCAGTACGGCAACAAGTACATGAACCAGATTGTCGCCTTCGTCAACGAGAGGCTCAGCAACTAAACCCCCGGATCACGGGTCCGGTGGGGAGACGGTTCGGGGGGGATGAACCGTTGAGGTTGGCCGGCCTCCTGGGGCCGGAAATATCTATATGTATATATACTTGACGTTGGTTCATGAAAATAACAAATTTTGATATCCAAATTGTGACCAGGGGAAGCGCGAAACCATAAGGCAGCGGTCCCTGGCTGTCGGGTGCAAGGTGTCTGAAGCTATCACCAGTATCACTGTGTCACAGGAAGCGTAGCTCCAAACCGATGTTGTAGAACGACACAACTCATTCACGAGGTGGCATTCATGCGGAACGCTATCGAATCTCCGTAGCTGCAGAGCAGGGCAATGAGAACTTGTGGTTGTTGAGGCTTGACCGGGTCTCCTGCCACGGGTTTTCCACGACTTGAGATACATGTTTTAGGGTATCGCAATGTCCCACGGTGGATAACATACGGATTCCCATAATATCAATCGAGACTTTGACTAAAACCGCGAAGGTCGGCACTCTTTTGTTCGGTGCAGTGCTCCAACCTGAGACCTCAATGGAAGCTTCTCCTCCTCTGCGCCCCCTCGGAGCCGATCCATCACCACATCGCCAGGGAGGCCTCAGGCATCAATCAAGTCTGGCTGGCAAGCTCCGGCTAGTCGGTAGGAAGTGCGCATGATGACGCCAGCTTCCCGCACCCGCCTGGTCTGGCGGGGCTTGCGTTTGGGGCAGGGGCCGCAAGGCTACCATTGCTGGCGTCACCATCACTGTCACAGCGAACACTTTGTGTCCCAGGTATCAGCAATCTCCGTGCCTTTGCCGTTCAAGGTTAGTATGCAGAGCCAATTGATGCTGGTCGTAGAACTGGGAGAGGCCTGCTTGGTACATTCCTTGATAGGAGTATGGCAGAGGAGAGAGCTCGCTTGCAATGAGCAGGTTAATGATATTAATACATCAGAAGCACGGAAAGGCCGCCTAGGTTGTTGCTTGTATGTATGTGATGTTATCAAATGGCTGAGATACACTATAATAGTTAGTTTGATGCTTTGAATCCAGCTTGTCAAGCATTGACGAAGAGTTGATCAATCCATCGCTTTTTCAGCTCAGTAGGAAGGATTACAGGGGATGTGATGTGATAAAAGTACCGAGTACCTCCAGACATATGCTGAGCGTTGGTTCATCTCCGTACGCAGTACCTACGTCTTAGCTTTGTAAGGTACACTA
>JAXQGT010000197.1:0-14908 GCA_037040375.1 Basipetospora sp. M8501
ACGAGGCTGAATGACTGTAGCCTGTCCGCCGTTAGTCGTCTAACATTTTGATCATGACCTGTAATGAGTTTAGACGCGGTAGATGGGTATATCCAGGGCATGCTGGTAGTATCGAGGTTGTAAGCCCTACCTTGGCCTCTTCCCCCATGAGTCTCTTCCGTACTAAAGACAATATTGATTCCGTAATGGGTTGGGACCGGAGAACTCAACACCTGAACGGTAGGCCAAAAGACCGCGCCGCGGGCAGTTAAGAGCTAACGGGTCATATCTTGGTTGAGAGAAAACTACCTGGACTGGGTAAGCGGCTTGAGCAACTTGGCCAACTGGAATTGGTCTTGACAAGATTGAGGCTTCTCCGCCGTATCGTTCACAAAGGATCCAGTGAACTGTAACGAAGCTTCCAAGAAGCGTGGGTGAGGGGATATTCGTTACGCTTGTGGTCGCTGTCTTTATCCTGGCCTTCTAATGAGACGGGGTTGGGGGAGGTTGCACACGGATATACCGCTCTGATTTTCTGACGCTTCGAACGTGTCTGAAGCTCGAAGAATCTTTCGTCCCTTTGCAATGGTGCTAAATTTCCTTAAATGTCTAAAAGTGCATATGATAGTGATGACATTGGAGGAACTGGTGGCCTTGGGTACGAATTACAACCCCGAAATTGAGAATGTTCTCCTCGACCCTTCAAAAACTTGATCAGTACACAGCGCAACGCGAATATATCGAAACCTCCCGTGACCTATTGCCAGTTAACTGCCGATCAAAGCACCGCCACTTGATCCTACTATAACAAAAATAAGCAACGATAAAATTGTGGAGCAGTCTCTCCGGCTTGAACTGCTAATTATACCGACTTTCGTGGCAGTGCAGTTTCAGCGGACGCGACAATTCCCCAATGACGTTGTAGCGCAGCACCCACATGGCCCGCGGTCCGCCGCGGGAAAATAACCAATGAACGGCCCTCGTGGACTGATTTCCATGCGGATAAGTGGACGGAGATGGAGAAAACAAACGCCTGGACAGGAGATCTCCCTAATAATAGAACCTTCCCCCTTCGACATCGCGTCCAGCTTGCTTTTAGAGTTGCATTGACAGACAAATGGAAATGGATTTACGCTAGGAACCAAGCTTAAATCCCCAGATGTTAGAATGAGGTTATTCCGGGCATCGTAAGCATCGCCTATCCCGTCCCGTTGCCAAGACGCACCACCCATGGAACGACGGCCCAGCTGGTTACAGTTAAAGTTATCGCTTGTGGGTTCCAGGGCTTCAAGAGATAAGGTCTTCGGTGTGTGAATGGAGGACCTCTAGAACGTACTCGTAGATCGGCACGGCTGAGCTCGAGGACCTGGTTGCAACGAGATCAAGAATAGAAATCATGTTCAGCTCAGGACCGCCGAGACAGCATCGTGAAGTAAGATGCGTCAAGTGCAACACAGATTGTAGGCCCAACTTTTCTCCGAGTAGTCATAGCTTATGCTACGACTTGCATCGCGCGTGTAGATGGTATGAATAGAAGAGAATCATCACCTCGAAGTCGAAGGTCAATGGCAACGCAAACGAATATAAAAGCCCTGTCGTCCTTCACACTATCATCTCATTCCTCAGTCCAACAAGACACAAGCCACTCCAACACATCTCACCACTGCCCGAGCCTCAAAGCACTATCATCCGCTTCTCAATCTCAGTCTCCCCTACTAGAAACCCTTGCTACCATCACTATGAAGTTCTCAATCTTCGCCGTCGTGGCTTCCTTCGCCGCCTGCACTTACGCTGCCGCCACTGGCTTCGAGCAGGAAATGGACGCCCTCATGAAGCGTATGGACGACAGCATCGTCCCCGTAACTCTTGATGATGGGCGCGTCAAGATCGACCTGTACGACGAAGGTATTCTCGAGGGCTATCTGATCCAGTCGGATGACGGAACCGGTAAGTTCTCTTCCGCCATTGTCTCTTAGTCAAGGGCCTTTTCAACCAGCTAACTTGCTCCAATAAAGTCCAACTCTTTGACATTGACGGCACTGAGCTTGGTCTCGAGGAGCTCGACGACGATGACGAGGACGGCGATGACGGTGCTGACGGTGCCGAGGGTGGAGCGGACCTGGCCAGGCGCAGCAGGCTCAAGATCCTCATCAAGCTGGCGAAGATGATTAAGAAGCATGGTGCGAGGGCTTGGAGGTACTTCCAGTGCATTGGCTACCAGGGTGTTGCGGACTGCATGGATGCGGTAAGACTCGTCCCCCATCTGCTCTCAATAGTTCTCGTGTTTGCCGGAAGCTAACAGTACCGGGTCAAAGTTCTACGGCTGCATTACGAAGGGCATCATCGAGCCTTGGGATTGCTACGGAGGAAGCATCTGCGTCGGCCAGGTCCACAAGAAGTGCAAGAAGCTCGTCTAAGTCACGACTCAGGTGGATTCGGTACAGGAGCATGGAGTTTCAAAACTCTTTGACATCTTCTTTTTGTACTCTCTCAATGGATGGGCGGCGGCTACAGGGTTTGGAGTCTGGACTGAGATTGGTGTCGCTTAGTTGACAAGTGTTTTCTCTTGAGGTTTACTTTGTTTGGGATAGGGCCTGAATGACAACTTCCTTCGGCGCGGCGTGATCAGTTCTTCTCGGTTGTTTTGTGTCTACCAGCTATCCTGTGGCCTCTCATGTGCATTTCGGCGAAATGCTGGCTTCTGTCTAGCAAAACTTAACGCTTCAGAGACCGCCTTTTGACCCAGCCGCTGCGGAGAAAGGGCGTTTGTGGCCTTAGTCGAGTGTGGGAACTACTTGGGGTGGCTGGAACTATTTGCCACGGCACACCTGGGTGGTCCACATGGAGAAGAGTATTGTTATAACTGGATATTTCAAGTTAAATTCACAAGATTCCGCTCTGATCCACTCCGTGAATCCTTTAAACCCTCATACAGCGACCTCCTGCCCCGGCAGAGCATCCAACCATTCGTCCACCTCCTCAAAGGCCACAGGCTCGATCGAGCATTCGTTCGCCTGCGGAATCTCCTGCAAAGCCAACCCACACAGCTGATCTCCGCAGTCCTCCTTTTCCATCGCCTTCTGCAACTCGTCAATCCTCCACCCGAACAGGTAGTCCCCGTGACTCCCGTAACCCGTATCGTCCCCGAAGCTCCACACAAAGGGCTGACCGCCGCCGTCCTCCTCTGGCCAGAGGTCCGGCGCGTTGAACTCGCGCGTATCCCACCTGATCTCGAGCACCACGCGCGGAATCTGCACGGGATGAGTCTCGGGACAAATAGTGTTACCGAGGAACCTCCCGCCGTCCATCGTCCCGCCATCGGGCCACGCGACGTGACTGTAGTGATCGGGGCTGTCGAGGTTCACGCCGTCCCAGCACGGAGGGAAGTATATGGTGGTAAGTATTCCCTCGGGGCACGGCTGGGCCGGGAACGCCGTCGTCCGGTTGGTATACCGCGTATCGTCTCGCAGGAGACACGTGTAGTCTATGCCCGGATACTTCGCAGCCTCTTCCTCGGTCCGGACACTGGGGTTTCCTGTACGCATCTGGAAGCCCTTTTGAAAAGCGACGATGTTGGAGGGATTCTGGGACGGGGGGAAATAGTAGATGGTTATGCCGCCACCTCGCGCCTCTTCGTGGAACAGGGCGCCAAGCTGCTTGACGCGCTTGTATGTGCCGTTGTTAGGGTTTCGGTAGTAGAGAACGGCCGTCCAATAGTTGGAGAGATCATCTGTGAAGGTGCACGTTGTGCATGTTGATAGCTCGGCGGGGTCGTTTTCTGGATCCATCGTTGCGTTGAAGCTATTCCCTCCTACGATTTGGTGCAGGTGAGGAGACCCGACAACACCGGGGTTAACGATGCTGCCCCCAAACATTAGCAACCTTGCGCCTCCAAGTGCTAGTTTGCCATAGGTCCTTTGGGGTTGTATTTACGGGTCTAGTTGGTCGATTGCCAGCTGCGAGCAGGACATTTTTAGCGAACCCGCGCTTACCCCTGAGGCCGCGAGCCATGGTGTGCTCACAGCCAGATGGAGAAAATATCTCCAGTACATCTTTGCAGAGAGGATTCGTCGCATTAAGGGCTCACGATAGATGTAAAGCGGATAGCTATTCCACAAAGGCCTTGACAGATCAGCCAGGTAAGCATCAAAGTGGAAGAGGGAAGTCATATATGATTCCTCGGAATTCGCAAGTTACCAAAATGGCCACTGCAAATTGTATCGTCCATTCGAGTAAGGATCTACAAATACAGGCAACCTTTGCTGGTGTCGGCGCATGCGGTGGGACATGATTTAGCCATCGACGACTTCCCCCTCAATCCTTCTCGTTTTCTCCAATGGATGCCGACACATAGATTAAGCCCCGTGTAAGCTGCGTATAACAGTTGCATGGTACGGACGTAAGATACGCGATGCAGGTCTTGCGGCGAGGTCGTCCACCCTAGGTTGCCAAGCCAGGGAACTAAAACATACACTTCACATACGGTCACTTGACTGTTCCTGCTCAACTTACAGGGCCTTTATCATAAACTATATTTTCCCGCGAATACACTCATCCGCATCCTATATGACCGTGTCGAGAACGCAGGACCCAAGGGCACCAATCCTAGGCACTCGTTTCCACTTACTATGTTGTTCACAGCAGCTAATTGCGACCGGGAATCCATTCATAATAAATTCCAGCGCAGATAGACTAGATCGTCAAAAGCGCGCCGGCAATACAACAGCGAAGTCATAGCGAAGGGGAGCTTAAAGTTGTGTACCGAATAATAATATCTACCAACATTCTTGGTCGCTATCTCCCCCGAAACATCCACAATCTCAGAGCCCCTGTCCAAGGATATTCAAAGGCACCCGATCTAATCACAAACAGCTGTATTGCCGTCGAAGAAGCACCTGTTGCCGCAGCATGTCACAGGCCCAATAGGCTCCCCGACACCGTCAATATTGAAGATGCATTCGCCCGGCCCGCGAGCGGGCCCACCAGCGAGCGCGCCGAGGCGGTTGGCGTCGGAACCTAGGGTACGCTTCGTGTTAGTAGACAAGTTTTGGCACGCATGCAGCTAGCCCTAGTGCAATATTCTCTTACATCGGTGGACGTCGATAAGGTCACGACCGCACCGTCTGCTGTTTCGTGGGCAGTTGCTCTGCGCGTGGACACTGGTGAGGACAGCGAGGACAGTGATCAGGACCGTTAGTGGCTTGGCCATTGTGATTATCGTTGGAAATGGCGACAGGGTTTGTCTTGAGATGGCTGGGATACAAAGATAGGTAATCGAACAACGTCCGATAAACTGCGGGGATGCACCGGGTAGGAAAAGACAGGACCGGACAGTTTAAGGCCTCAAGATACTGACGGAGCGGAGGGAGGAAAAGTTCTTGGAGGACTTGTACGTTACAGACGGGGTTTGTCAGGGTTTTAAGCAGAGCACTGGGATCAGGAATGGTACGGGTGTTCGAAATTTTGAGCCACGGAGTGCGCTCTATGAGTTCACAGTCTTACGACGTACCGTCATTGAGGAGAAAGGCTAGAGGACCAGATAACCCGAGTGTAGGCATGTACTTCATAGGAATCCCAGTAGTGTGCCACGACGCCTTGTAGCCTCCTTCCTGTTGTGGTATCTCTGATATATAAAGTGACCCGTCCAAGCAGTCTATGCTGTCACTGTAGGAAGGATGATTTGATGGGACTGATTAACTAGTACGTCACAGTACTGAGGGGAAGCTGAGGCAAGAGTATGCTTGTATCCTCAGATGGTCGCTTTAGGTTTCAACTGTCTCCTACTCCCGAGAAATGTCTTCATGTTATACCCCCACTTCGAGACTATGTAAGTGAGATGACGTTTGCGGGCTCACGATGCACTTCGCTCCATAGTCGGCAAGCCTAGGGCTCTCGTGTATCGACATGTACCAGTAGGATTTGGGTGCCAAAGCTCCTATCTCGGTTAGCTTGAACGTCTTAGAAGATGGGGTTCATGATAGATATACAGCACCAAAGTGTCTGAGCAAGACCTGGCCGAGATGTAGTGTAGTGTAACTCCGAATATGATGTATTGAAGCGCCAGGTGAGTACCAAACAATCATCTGTTTATATCTATTTCTAATGCTTAATATGATCATCAGAATTGTACCACCCACCAATGCTCGGAACCGCTCCGGATTGTTGTAGTTCCCGCTCATGTGGCGTCGGGCTGGCTCGGTGCCACTATTCCCATTACTGATATGTCGCGCTCTAGGCTATGTCCGACTCGGAAAGAATTGAAGATCTGAAGCCCCCATCCCAGGATTTATGCTTTGAATTGATGACTGGGTAAAGTTTCTTCTCAGGTCTATTATTCTCGGGCTTCGTATCCTAAGAGGAGCTTCCTCCTCACATTGTGAACGTTTACCATAAAACGAGCCGGATCTACAGATAAGTATTGTTCATCCATTATTGAAGGGCCGTACGTAAGGCTTTTCAATCTTCTGATCATTCTTTATTTCCAAATTCTTAATTACAGGCGATAAATGCCGTTGTCATGGAAGCGGCTCTGGCATGGATGAGCCTTGAGGAGGCACAATCGTTGGACAGACGGATCCGTCCGATGCCGGAGCGAGACTACTGTTCCGAACCCATCCCGGACCGTTTCCCCGCTTCTCACCCACAGCCACCGCATCACCACCATCCGACATGCCCGAGAGCACCCGGATGTGACCTACGGAACCTTGTGATATCGTAGACCACGAGTTCAATACCACAACGCCTCCCCGCCATGGCGCCAAGAAACCTACGCATCGGCGTTGACGTCGGCGGCACCAACACTGACGGCGTCATCATCGACCTCAGCAATGCCTCCACGCCCGAAAATGCCATCATCGCCTGGCACAAGGCGCCCACAACACCTGACCCACGGGCCGGCATAACCGCCGCCGTCGCGCAGATGCTAGCGTCCGCGCGCGTAGCCCCCTCGGAGATCGCCAGCGTGGTCGTCGGCACCACGCACTTCGTCAACGCCGTAGTTGAGCGCGACGCCCGCCGCCTAGACCGCGTAGCCGTCTTGCGCCTATCGGGGCAGTTCTCGAAGCATGTGCCCCCTTGCGTCGACTGGCCCGCGGATTTGCGGGACGTCGTACTGGGGTACCACGCTCGAGTCCGAGGCGGCCTGGAAGTCGACGGCCGACTCATTGCCGACATTGACCCCGAGGAGATCTCAAGGCAGTGTGCGACGATCCGTGAGCTGGGGATCAGAGCCGTTGTCGTTACTGGCATATTCAGTCCCATCGACACACTCCACCGGCAGGAAGAGCGCGCGGCGCAGATTATCCGCCAGACGATCCCGGGAGCCGCTGTCGTGTGCTCCAGGGACGTAGCTAACCTTGGTTTCCTCGAGCGCGAGAACGCCGCCATTCTCAATGCTTCAATTCTACGCTTCGCAAGGCGCACCGTCCAGGCCTTCCGATCCTCGATGGCGGGCCTCGGCCTCCAGTGTCCACTGTTCATCGCGCAGAATGACGGGACCGTGCTCTCGTGCGACGTCGCCGCCAACTTACCCATCAGGACTTGCTCGAGCGGTCCGACGAACAGCATGCGGGGCGCTGCGTTCCTCGTGCGAGAGGGCGAGGAGGAACTGTCGCGGGGCGACGTCATGGTGGTTGATATCGGGGGCACCACGACGGACGCGGGGCTCCTCTTATCGAGTGGGTTTCCCCGACAGCAGGCCTCGTACAGCGAGCTCTCGGGCGTGCGGATGAATTTCCCCTGCCCGGATATCCAGAGCATCGGCCTCGGCGGCGGGTCCATCGTTCGTCCGATTGATGGGTTGGGTGTGGAGATCGGGCCGGATAGCGTCGGCTACGAGTTGACCTCGCGATCTCTCGTCTTCGGCGGGTCGGATTCAACAGCCACAGATTACGCTGTCGTCGCTGATCATAGCCTGAAAATCGGAGATAGGGGTCTAGCCGAAGGAGTACTTTCTACCCAAGATATCGAGGGCTTCCAAAGGACAGTGACAAGTAAGCTAGAGGGCTTGATCAACCGGATGAAGACGTCGCCGGACGACCTGCCCGTCGTCCTGGTCGGCGGCGGGGCGATAATAGCTCCTCGGGAGCTCCGCGGCGCATCCAGAGTTTACAGGCCGAAGTGGTCCGAGGTCGCGAATGCCGTGGGCGCAGCGATCGCTCGAGTGAGTGCCGTCGTCGATGCGGTGAGGTCCACGGAATCTCAGCCTGCCCGGGAGATTCTCGATGGGATAAAGAGGGAGGCTGTCGACAAGGCAGTTGAGGCCGGGGCCTTGCGGTCGACGGTCGAGGTGGTAGAGGTAGAAGAGCTGCCGCTGCAGGTAAGTCCACATTGAGATTGCAAAGGAAGAAATGAGAAAGAAAAAAAATAGAGTATGCTCGTGACTGACACTCGGCCAGTACGTGGCACACAAGTCTCGATTCGTCGTTAGGGCGGCAGGGGAATTTGATTTCTCTCGGGCGTATTCCTCCAGCACACTCGAGGACCACGTTGATGGAAAAGACGAGCAAGAACCAGAACACACAAAGAAACCGACACCAAAGCCCCCGAGAGGACCCCACGACGATATCGATATCGTGTCTTACAAACCAACCATGAAAGACGGTGTATGGTACATTAGCGAAACCGACCTAACCTTCATATCCACCGGGTGCTACATACTCGGCACTGGCGGCGGCGGCTCCCCTTACTCTCAAATGATCCTCCTCCGCGAGAAACTCCGCGCCGGCGCCACCGTCCGCGTCGTCAGCCCGCACTCCCTCCCAGACGATGCCCTCGTCGGCACCGGCGGCGGCGCTGGCTCGCCCACCGTCAGCATAGAGAAGCTCTCAGCGGACGAGATGCTCGAGGCGCAGCGGGAGCTTTATGCGCTGGTAGGCCGACCGGCGACGCACATGATCGCCGTGGAGATCGGGGGCGCCAATGGCCTGCAGGGTATGATCCTGGGCGCGAGCACGAACATGGACGTGCCGGCCGTGGACGGGGACTGGATGGGACGCGCGTACCCCACAAAATGGCAGACGACGCCCGTGGTTCTCGGTGAGCGCACGCCCATCTGGTCGCCCGTCACCATGAGCGACGGGAACGGGAACGTGGTGGCCATGACTAAAGTGAACTCGGACGCGGACGTCGAGCGGATCTTGAGGGTGGCCATTGGCGAGATGGGGTCGCAGGTGGGCTTCGCGGATCCGCCCGTCAGCGGGGCCGAGGCTAAGCGGTGGGCCGTCGAGAATACCATCTCGCAGTCGTGGCGGATTGGACGCGCCGTCGCTATGGCGAGGGCGCTGAAGAAGATCGATTCGGTGGCGGAGATGATTGTGAGTGAATGCGGCGGCGAGGCAGGTGCAAGGGTGATTTGGAAGGGGAAGGTCGTGAGGGTGGAAAGGACTCTGAAGGCGGGCCACGTTTACGGAGAGTGCATCATCGAGGGGCTGGACAACGTTGAAACTGGGGAGCGGGTCGGACAGGAGAAGGGAGCTTACAAGGGCTTTATCAAGATTCCGTTCAAGAACGAAAACATCGCAGCGATCAAGACGGACGGCCCTCGGTCATCGAGTGTTGAGAACATGGGCACGAAGGAGCGGCAGGAGGACGTCCTGGCCATCGTTCCCGATCTCGTCTCTGTCATCGATGCCCAGAACGGTGAAGCTATCGGGACGCCAGAGTACAGATACGGCCAGTCTGTTATTGTGCTGGGAATCACAGCGAGTGATAAGTGGACCAGCACAGCAAAGGGCATTGCTCTAGGAGGGCCAGAGGCCTTTGGAATGGGACATTTAGCATATGAGCCGCTAGGGCGCTACGTCAAGCCAGTGAGCGTTATTGATGAGTACAATGTATGATTCTGCGGGTAGTTCAGATCTAGGTTGTGGCCCCGAATGGAAAGTACAGACACCTTGATTAAGTTCCTGCTGGATAGACTACTGTAGTATCGACAAATTTTTCCACTAATATTCCCCAAGAACATACCTCAAGCCCTTAATTCGCCGTCACAAGCCGATATATCTCAAAGGTAGAGTTGAGTGGCGGCGGCGGAGGCGCATCCAGCGTGCTAAAGCCAACAGCCTGTACATAGTTGAGCCACGCATATTCCTCGCTGCCCGTCTCGAAGCGTACGCTCGCGTGAAGGTGACCGTCGCTCTGCAATATGCCATTGGCGGTGAAGTATATCGGCGCCCCATCGTCCGTCTCCAGCTGCATCCTGACTTCGGCGAAGAACTGTCCCTGGGCGTCGGTTAAGCCCCAGTCCGCACCGCCGGGGAGGATAGTGCCTGGACGAAATATTTAGCAAGTGGCCAAACGATGAAGGGTAAGCGTAGCTTTCACGGCCCATCGTACCTTGTAGTTCTGCACCGCTAAATTCCCCTCCCTCGATCGGGGCTATGGTCCGGAATCCATACGGACCTTGTCCGACGTTGATAGCAGCTCCAATGCCGAACTTTGCTGTAAAAATGTGGCTAAGTTCAAGGGAGTTGGGGGCCGGCTCGGTTGCCAGAACCGCAGCAGCAAAGGGCCCGGCCACAGTTGTGATTGCAGAGAGTCTCATGGTGCTTTGGGCTTGATTGGTACTGCTGAACTTTTGCAAATGGAGGCGTGTGCGCGAGGAGATGAAATCCATGATGGATCGTTAGAAGTAGTATAGTATTTATATATTCTAGGAGAAATTCTACATACGCATACTGTCGTGTACTCTTTTTCCAGGTAATAATGTGGATTGGACGTTTCGGTGACTTTTCTCGGATACTTTCTAGCCCACGCCGTTCGAATCCTCCGGCGTTGGCAGTCAAGGAGGACCTCCTAAAAGTACGGGCGAGGGATGTCCAGTCCATAAAATTCAAGGAATTGTATCCGTTACGTTCCAAAGGCAAGCACAAATGTAATTAGGCCGCTGCATCGAAGATGGCGCGGCCAAAGTAAGGTAGGCAGCCCAGGGGTGACACCACCTCGAGGTGTTCGCGCGACTCACTTGCGATCATTTAACTCCAATGTATACTTGGCAGAGCGTCACGAAACGGCAATACTGCGTCCAACAATTCAAAGTCCTTTGGGCTAACTTGAGTTAGGGAGGTGATGATCTTGACCCCTCAATCTCAACAGGAACAATATCCAAGACAATAAGACAACTACCCGAAACCCTCCGTTGCCAAACGAAACAAGCGCCGGTCTTTATGCATTTTGGTCTCGGAGTGAAATCCTGTTCCTGGCTTTTTGGCACTATCCCGACCCGGCTGAGTGCCAGGCGATCTAGTCTCGGAACAATGTCGCTGAAGAAGTGCACCACGGTGGAGGAGTGAATGAATCTAGACGGACACAAAGGTTGTCTCCCACATATCATCCTCGTCTACATGGGCAACCCACTGCATATATCATCGGAAGAAGGCTTTTTATGCGAAATATCAATAGTGAGCTTGATTTACGAGGTGAGTCAATCAACCTATGTATCACGATACGATGCAAGAAGCCAAGCTGGAGTGACACTCGATGCAAGAGGTTAACTGGTAGTCTGCGATCTCGCCCATGCCATCAATTATAATCATCTGCACCTCTAACCGAGATATCGTCTATTCAGCTTTTCTTCCCATTCGTGTCTGGACGGAGCGTGCCCGCTGTCACCCACCACTTCGCCATGCCGTGGGGCTACAGATCCCGATCCATGATAACTAGGATGGAGAGTATCAGGGGACGATGCGCAGGCCGTCCTTTCTGCCCTAGCGTCAACATGCTGCGAAAATGGTACAGCGAGGTCTTGACTCCGTCGTGCAAGCCGGTCGACTATGAAAAAATCCGGTGCAGCGGCATCACGAGCTGCACGCACGTGTAGAGGTGGGAGGTGAAGTCTGCGCTCCATCCTCTTCGAGGTTGTCATGCGCGCTCAGATCTCTCTCTTTCTCTCTCTGCTGGCTTCGGCTCAAGCTGTAGGATTCTGTCTAGAGAAGGCCAGAACGATCCGATCCAGATTTATGTTTCGACAAGAAACTTCTTTATTAGCCCTGATTTTATATAGGGACCCACACGAGGGTATAGAGACTGGACTGTTGATGTTGAGGAACAAGAACCATTATAAGTTGAATTAAGGAGCGAATTATTAAACAAACCAATCTATAGCAACCATGTAACCCGATGCAAGATCCCCAAAAGCCGAAGTGAACAATGAATGACAACCCGATAACTCCTAGCCCGTAAACCCCCACTCCTTAAGGATAAGTTGATTCAATCATACTTCTCCGGGGTCCACTTGCCATCATCGTACCCAGTCTCTCCACCCTCGTACTTGCCCTCTTCCCATTTGCCATCGTCGTAGCCCGTCTCGCCGCCCTCATACTTTCCCGGAGCCCAGCTGCCATCGTCCGCCCTCTTCTCCTCGCCCCGCGGGTACTTCCCGGGATACCACTTGCCATCATCGTAAGGTGTGCCCTCTCCCTCGTACTTGCCCGGAGCCCAGCTTCCGTCATCCGCCCTCTTCGCTTTCACCTTGGTCGCCTCGCCGCGGGGATACTTTCCGGGATACCACTTTCCATCATCGTAAGGTGTGCCCTCGCCCTCATACTTCCCCGGGGCCCAACTACCATCGTCCGCCCTCCTCTTCACCTCGCCCCGGGGGTACTTTCCGGGGTACCACTTTCCATCATCGTAAGGTGTGCCCTCGCCTTCGTACTTCCCGGGGGCCCAGCTACCATCGTCTGCCCTCCTCTTCACCTCGCCCCTGGGGTACTTTCCAGGATACCACTTGCCATCATCGTAAGGTGTGCCCTCGCCCTCATACTTCCCGGGGGCCCAGCTACCGTCGTCGGCCCTCTTCGCCTTCACCCTCTCGCCGCGGGGGTACTTTCCGGGATACCACTTGCCATCGTCATAAGGCGTGCCTTCCCCTTCGTATTTTCCCGGAGCCCAACTGCCATCATCCGCCCTCTTTGCCTCACCGCGGGGATATTTCCCGGGATACCATTTGCCGTCGTCATAAGGCGTGCCCTCTCCTTCATATTTGCCCGGAGCCCAACTCCCATCGTCTTGGGGCGTCGCGGTAGGCAGAGCCAACGCCGTAGTGAGGGCGAAGGCGAGGAGAGTAAGAGAGTAACGCATCTTGGTCGAGAGTGTTTTGTGTGAAGATTGTGTAGGTAAAAGGTTGTGGGTACGCGAAGTGTGTGTTGTATGTGGTAGATGACTGTTGTTGTAGGATGTAGTGTGAACGGGTAGAGTCTTATACCGGAAGGAGAAAGAGGTAAAAGTATTAGTGTGAAGGTGATGAAAGCTGTTGTTGATGATGAATGAGAAGTTGATCGAACAGAGGCCTGCGACAGCATCTTATATACTTGGATTTGTCCGCTCTCGTAGACACACAATATCCTTGTTAGGTATGACTGAATGTCTTAGACGACGTCTCGAAGGAAGCCCGCCACGCTCCGCCCGCCCGGGATGGTGTGGGTGTCTCCCCATCTTCCGCATCCAATGTACGACGACGTCGTGCTCGTGATCGACTGGAACGAACAATTCGGAATACACGGCTCCGCCGAGTCGGGCGGACTAGTCACGCAATAGAGGCGAAAATACAATCTACGAGCACACATAAGACGCACCACCCGCAGTAAGCCTCAGCCCCCAAATACGAACTTGTCCCGTAAAATGGCCGCCGGGATTTTTAGTTTATTTTTTGGGGGGGGGGGGGGGTTTTTCGTTTTTTGGGACCCCTTTTTTTGCTGACCACCCTTTTCACAGCATCGAGGCGAACTGCGTCCTCATCGGCGCCTGCATCCCAACGCTCTACCCGCTCATCAAGAAGCTCTTCGGCGCGGCGGCCCTCGGCGGCTCCTCGCAGCGCTACAACAACCAAAAGGCGTCGGGCCAGCCGGGCGTCAAGCCGCAGCACACGGACGGCCTCGTGACGTTCGGCTCGTACGGCAAGAAGAAGTACAAGAAGTCGACGGGCCTGACGACGATGGACACCATCTACGGCGACGGCGAGCCGGTGAGCGGCAGCGGCAGCCGGGACATCATCCTGGAGGAGAGGCAGGTGGGGAGCGCGCACTCGGTTAACATGAATAGCCAGAGTAGAGACGAGGAGAGCAAAGGTTACTGAATCGGGTTCAGTGTTGTTTTGCTAGTTTCTTGGGACTCCCCCCACCCTAGCCGGACCGTTGCTGGGACCCCTCCTATGTCCTGTCCGCGAATCATGATGGCATGCTTGGTAGAGGATTGGGGGGGGAAGGGATAACAATGACCCGTTTTTTTTCGATGGCGTTTTATGTACTCGTATGTGGACATGGGAATGTACCGGCGAAGATGATATCCACTATTAGCATTCTTGAGTTTGGGAAATGTTTTGATAACTGTGAAGAAAAGGAGAGATGAGAGGAGAGAGAGAGAGAGACCGTATTATCTTTCAGTCCTGTGTCTGGTGAGAAGGGGAGGGAGTGGTGAAGGGGTAAGGGTGGTCCTGCCTCCTATATATCTTCAAATGGCCTCAAATCAAATCGAACTGAAACCTGGTGAGAAACCTTGCGGGAGACAAACATACATACACTGTAATTTACATGTACGATCCTTGATGGACGCAAATCTCTCGAACCCCATTCGTGAAAAGTCGTCGTTTCGGGGAATGTGGGACTCAGACTCATGGGGCAGCCCTGAGGATTACGGTCGAAGGCGGGTAGGAATATAGTGAGAAGCCGGGAGTGGTGCGGATTCCGGGGCAGATTTGCGGCCTGCCGCCGGCGTCTCGAGGGCGGTTTTGGGAGCCAGTCACAAAAGCAAGGGAGCAAAAGTGCGTTACGGAGTAGTTTACGGCAGGAATGAGAGATCTGGGGACGAACTGCGGTGAGCTATCACTTTTTTCGCTCTCCCTTTGGGCTTTGGGATGCTAACTGGGGTTGGCAACTTCGGTGTTTCCATGAGGATCGACTTTCTAGCGTCAAGCTACACTGGAGTGGGATCAGTC
>JAXQGT010000198.1:0-14560 GCA_037040375.1 Basipetospora sp. M8501
AATCTCTCGAATTGAAGGTGCATTAACTAATGTGATATATAAAGCAAGTCTATTAGATCGGTTGACGCCCGGTAAGGGGGTTTCTATACTGTCCGCGGCTGCGGCCTGCGTCGCTTGTGATGAGGATGCTGCTGCTGCTGACGATGAGGGGATGGTGTAGGAGGGGTTAACGTCGGTGAGGATGGCGGCGGGGGATATCGCCGTGTCTATGGCCACGTCGGAGAGGGCCGGGGAGGGAGATGTCGCAGGTGACGCCTTGGGGCACAGGGAGGTGGCGCGGGCCATAAGGAGCACGATGCGCGGGCGGACGTACTTGCCCTCGGACTGGGTGTAGTACTTGGCCACGCGGTCGAGCTGGGGTGTGCGCGAGGCGACGAGTTTCTTTATGTTGGGCGCGAGGAACCGGGTGCTGAGTTCCTTGGCCAGGAGCTTGAGGGGGTGGACGGGGAGGTCGGTCGACGACGGGCTGCCAGCCTGGATTGCGCGCTTGGCGGCGCTGGTGGCTATGTTGGAGGCGACGGAGGCGACGGCCGCCCAGGCGGATGACTTCCGCGAGGTCGAGTGGTATGTCCTCCTCGTCAGCGTCGTCGTCGACGTCTGGGGTTGGCTTCTTGAACTTAGAATTCCGGAGGTGCCGGTTGAGGCGAGGGTTGGTCGAAGATGGGAGGAGGCATGGCTGCGGAGGAGGTGTCGGGAAGCGTATGACCGCCGGAGGCCGTGTCTTACGGAGAGGGCGTTGGGCGGCATATTGGCCGCTGTGTGTGCGTGCGTGTGTGTTCGGGTGGTTGTGGTGTGTCGTCGCCGGGATCAGCGGCGCCGCTCCTTGGTGATGGTGATGGACTCGGGTCGCGGCAGGTATCTATAGTCGCTGGCAACCACGCATTGAGTGTTGGTGGGCAAGTAAATGAATCGAGGTACGAGTCCAATTGACAAAAGAACGTAGGAGGAACGGGAAATTTCCTCCTCGGAGTGTCGCCGTTGGTTTGAAGCTATCTGGAGAATAATTTTTAGTCTTTTTTTCCCGCTTAGGCGTGTTCGATGCCGGTCCGGTGTTTCGCGAAAGCTGACCCGCTTGATGGGCAGTTGTCGGATTGGCCGAGGTTGCTTAAAGGGTTGCCTCATTGGTTAGTTTTACTGATTTGCAGATGGGAGCAGCTGCTCATGCAAGCACCCCCCTGCTTATGTCAAGCACATGTAAACTCTGGCTGCCTGTTGTCAAGTACTCAAACTGGGGAAAGCAAAATGAGTGACATTCGTCGTCAACAAAACACATCAATCCGGGATGATGCGGTGATGACCAGAATCGCCCGGAATCATGGTCCTACTCACGATGACGCCTTCCATCGTGGAAGGTCTACAGATCGTGGGTGAAGAATGCTCTGCGACATCCGAAACCGACCAGTCCACAGAGCTAGGCCTGCCTAGCGAGGAGCCAAAGTTCGATGCGCCAGTCGTCGGCAAACCCATCTCACATAGCCAGATCCTCCGTCTGTGGAAGAACCTCAGAGATTCCGGGAGGAAGGAGTACACCCTCGAAGGCCTCCTCAAGGGCGCTTTGGTTTACGTCCCGCCGGCACCACCCAAGCCGGAGCCTGTACGTTCACCTCAAACCTTCGTTCAGCGAGCGGGTGTCTGTAAAAGCAAATCAAACGTGAAACTAGTGGCGACTGACATCTGTTACAAATGACGACAGTCCGAAGAGTACAAAGCCCTGATGGCCCGCCTCCGGCGCGAGGAAGAAGCCCGCGCCTACGAACGAATGCTCAACCCCCCGCCCCGCGCCGAGACCTTCTCCCAGCGCTTCCCCCACGCATACATCCCCCCCTCAATGGCCTCCTCCCGGCATGGTGGCAGCGGCAAACCAACTTTTACCTCCACGACGGAGGCCTTTGCCGCGGTGAACCGCCCCCACACGCGCGAGGATGAGGCGGACCCCGCGCTGGACGCCACAGCCAAGGAGATCAACGACCAGATAAAATTGCTGTTTAACTTCCTCTTCACCATCTTTGGGACGGCGGGGGCGGTATGGTACGCGGCGCAGTGGAGGAGCCCCGTGGAGAGAGTCCTACTGGCACTAGGGGCGGCCGTCGTAGTGGCGGTGACGGAGGTGATCGTGTTTGGGGGCTACGTGTTTAGGGTTGTGGAGGGGAAGAAGAAGGGCGGGAAGGTGCGGGAGGTTAGGGAGGTTGTGGATACCTGGGTGATTGGGGGGGAACCGGGTGCGGGCGGGGAGGAGGATGAGAAGGGTTGTGGTGGTGAGATTGAGGTGATGGTAGGGGGTCACGATGAGGCTGTAGAGGCGGCGAATCTGAGGAGGAGAGATAAACCGCCTGACCTGAAAGAATAAGGTAGTTTGTCCTCAATGCGACTGTCAATCGACTTCCAGCCATTGTTACAGTCCATGGTTCTAGAACAAAGGCACGAAGAATTGGTCTAGTTCCTGATTTCAGAACCGTTGAACTATTGATGCTCTAACTCGACGAAGACCTGCCAGCACAGCCCGTGATGGTGACGGAAACGTAACCGACTGGGGGTGGGATGCACGTGAGGACGCGGGCTCAACACGAAAAGACGCGACTCTCACGCGTAAAAAGTGGGGCCGTGGTCGATCCCGCCGGCATATCACAACTGCAATCCACCACATTTGATCTCCTCCCAAGGGCGTTACAAAATTATAAGGATACCGCCTCTTCATTTCTTGGAACAGAAGCATTATCTTTATTGTTACTGTGTCGGACTTAGTCTTAGGTCCCCTCAGCTGACTTGACTCCCTAACCTGCCACTTCCCGTTCTCGAAACCTTCAAACGCCCATTAATCGCGACACCCGAAATCGGTCCAGGCTGTCTGCACGGCGAGGCAGGTCCAGTTGAAGGCTTTGTGCTCTTCATCTTTCTCTTAGGATATCTGGGCATGGCGCCTACACCGGCGACTATCGACGCACCGCCCAGCTCTCCCGAGTTTGTCATGTGCGTATTTTACCTCTATTTTCGCCTAGACGCCGATCCTTTCGGAAGAACCTTTCTTTCCATTGGAAGACAGTAAATCATGGCGGGTAACCTAACTACCGAAAGCAGAAAAAAACCACACGACGAGACCAACAGAGCAAAACAATGGCGCGGCCGCCCCTCCGCGGCCGGCGCAACTGCGACGCCTCTGTCCGAGACCACTGCGAATCCGTCTGCTAGGCGGGCCCCGATGCGGACGTATAGCAAGCGGGACACCGCGTCCTCATCTTTGCCATCATCATCATCCTACTCGGCGCACGCTGCTCGCGAGCCCCCCATGAAGAGGCGGAGGACGGGGGGTGGATCCTCGTCTTTGGTCGAGCACGATGGGCTCGCGCATGAGACTTGGAGAGAACCTCTGTTCACGTCGCGAGCCCAGCGTACCACATCTTGTGATCTGCCACCTGTAGAGAGTCGCGTGACGAGCAAAGAGGCCGCGAGAGACGCGCCGAGGACGAAGACGCGGAAGACGATCGATGCGTACTTCTCGTCTGTGTCAAACACATCAAAATCGACACCGCAATCGAGAACAGGGAGAGCGGTGCAGGAATCGGATGCCAATCTGGAGGACGACGAGCCGCGCGGCAGTACCCGAGCACCATCTTCATCACCACCGCCGCCGATCTCGAAGCGATGGACGAGTCCGAGGCGGCTGAAGGTCCGGCCGTCGCTTGCGCCCATTGCACGGGATCCTGAGGAGGAAGAGATGATAAATGCGGGGATGATGACGAAGGCGAAGCAGCAGACAACACCTTGGCAGGGCGGAAGGGCAGTGGAGGACCAGAGTACGACGGGAAAGCCTTCCGCCAGCGCGTCGAGCCCGACTGGCAATTGGACTTTCCGCAGTGAAGAAGAAGAAGGCGCCAACTCAGCAGTAGCAGCAAATGCATCGCACAGGTCGCGGACGCCGAGTGCGCAGTGCTCACCCCGTGTGCCCAGCAGTACTGCTGTTAGCACAGCGATGAGAGGAGGAACGACGAGCGCAACGCCCGAATGCGACGATACCGACTCCGAGGTTCGCTCGTGCATCGTAGTGATGCCCGACTCGGACGCAGAACTCGTGACGCCCTCACAGACGCCCTCTCCAACCAAGTCTGCTGCGACGCCCGACGCCGGAGGCCAGCGGAAGATCAGGCGGTACGTCGGACCCAAGCGGGCGGAAAAGAATGGCGACGGACCTCAGGCCCAAAGCGTAGACACCGTCGGCGGGGGAGAATTATCCTCGACGACGACGACGACGTCTCCGCTCTCCGGAACAGGCTACCCCCCTGTGTATAACATGCCGTACGCCTTCTACCTCGCAGCAGCAGCAGCCGCAGCAGAGACCTCCCCGCCTCGACCCGCGGGAGCCGGAGCCTCGACGCACACGGAGACGAAGAGATCGAAGCAAGCGGCGGTGGGAAAGGGGTCCACGAGCAACAACAATAACAGCAAGGCCCAACAGCGCAAGGTGCAGACGACACTAAACCTCTCGACGAAGCTGCCGTTTAAGGAATGCAAGCTGTGCGATACGGTGTATAACCCCCTGCACCCGGCGGACGTGAAGCTGCACCAGGCGCGGCACGCGAGGATCTGGGGTGGTGGGAGTGCAGCGACCGCCACTACTAGTGGTGGCGGCAGAGGGAGGCGAAAGGCGATTCTTTGAAGAAAATTTTGTTCTAATTTCCCTTTCCTTCTCGACGTCACACGGCGATAGTGGATAGGGTGGGATGTGGAGGAAAAGCGGAATGTGTTCTTGCGAACTGCCTTGCCCGGCGATATTATGATAGGAGTAGTGCATGGATTGGCGTTCTAGCATGGTCAGGGACAACACATTGACGAAGCCGGTTATGGGTCTTCTGTGTAAGAAAGTCGTTAGGCTGCAGCCTTGGTACTATCACGAGTCGAAACTCGGCATTCATTAGACTCTGCATGGCTGTAGGAGAAATCTGAGTACAGCACGAATTACTATACTAGTTCAGTTCAGATATGGAAAGAGTAGACCCGTCTGAATGGGGTCCGTCTGCAGAGGCAGAAGAGAGAATGTACAAAGAATGGAAACCAAATTGTGGGAGATCTGGTGGGCGAGGCCGTTTACTCCTCATCGTCGACTTCCTCCTCCTCAACAGGTTCCTCCTCCTCCTCCTCCTCTTCCTCAACAGGCGCCTCCTCTTCTTCTTCCTCGACAGGTTCTTCCTCTTCCTCCTCCTCCTCCTCAACAGGCTCCGCCTCCTCATCGAACCATCCAGCCCTTCGCTTAACCAGGTCCGCAGCCTACCCAAAGTCAGTATTCCGGCACAAATCAGGCCTCCCGCAGCAAGGACCACAGGAAGGAGGGGGACACAACAGGGGGGGGGGGAATAAGAAGAAGAAGAGAAGAGGAAGGGAGGAAATCTCTCACCTTCTCGCCGATGGCGTACGCCGTCGAGCTGGTATGCGTCCCCGGTACAAGCACCATAATCGAGTTATCCGCCACGCTCAAACCCCTTGTCCCGTACACCCGCAGATCCGGCCCCACCACGCCGCCCAGCTCCAGCGGTGCCATCGAGCACGTCCCCACGGGGTGTCCCGTACTAGGACTCAGCACGGTACGCAGCCACTCGTCCAGCTCCTCGGACCCGTCCGGGTACTCCTCCGCGCCGGGGGACACCTCGACGGGGTCGAGGTGCTCGACCATGGTCTCGGACGCGAAGAAGCGCCGCACAAAGGCCACGAAGATTGCGTTGAGCTGGTTGTCGATGGGGTTCACGAGCGCGCGGTAGTCGACGACGGGCTCCATGTCGCCGCGACCAAACTCGTCCACGCCGTCGTCGTCGGGCGCGATGTGCACGGAGCCCCTGCTCAGCTCGTGCAGGTTCACGAGGCTGAAGCCCGAGCGGCCGGAGAAGGGCATCTCGAAGACGGCGGTGCCCGTCGAGTTGTACTGGCGCGCGAGGACCTTGAGCTGCTGGGCGTACCCCGCGTACACGGTGTCGTCGAGGCCCTCGGGCAAAAAGTCGCGCGGGTCCTGGGCGAGGATGTCGTCGACGATGGAGGCGTAGTCGTCGGTGAGGACGGAGAGCGGGAGGAAGGCGCCGCTGTTGACGTACGACGAGTGCGGGCCCGTCTTGTTGGCGGCCCAGAGCTCGTTGGCGATCTCCGCGAACTCGGGGTCGCGGGCAAAGGTCTCGGGAGTGGGGCCGATATCAGTGCGATTCCCTGATTTCCAAGGATGTTTAGTTTATATCTTAAAAGATCAAGGAGACGGTAAAAAGGGGAGGGGAGGTTACGCACATCGGAAGGACATCCCGTAGTTGGGATGATCCTGGAAATTCCACCCGACGCCAGGCAGTTCCACCTTGACCTCCACACCCGCCGCCTCGAGGATATCCGTGGCGCCGATACCACTCCGCTCGAGCACCTGCGGCGAGTGCAGCGCGCCGGCCGACACGATGACCTCTTTACGCGCGCGCACCGTCCACGCGCCCGCCTCGGGCATCTCGCCGTCGCGCGGGGTGAAGCGCACGCCCGTGGCGTCCCACATGGACTCGCCGTCCTCGCCGTCCTCGCCCTGCTCGAGGATGACCTGCGTGACGCGGTGGCCCGTGAGCAGGTGGAAGTTCTCGCGGTAGGCGGGTCCGCCCTCGATCTCGTAGTGGCCGAGCTTGGAGTAGGAGCGGGTGCGGGTGGCCGGGTCGATGGAGTTGGGGATCCAGAAGACGCCGACGGCGTGGCCATCGGCACCCTCGACGGGGAAGTCGATGCCGTCGACCTTGGTGAAGCCGTCCCAGATGTACTCTGTTATCGGAGTTGTTAGTTATCTCTTCCCTTTTCTTTCTCCTGATACACAGGGTTGGGTAGAGTCGAAGGAAAGAGGACAGACGCACGCTGAACATCCCAGTGATACGGCGCATAACTCGAATGAATCCCCGCACTGCCCCCGTACGCCGCGTCGACATCATACGTCATCCCGTACGCCTCGACCATCTCCTCGCTCGGCGGGTGGAACGTCACGCTCTTCTTAAAGTACGGCAGTATGTTCTCCCACCCCCACTCGGCGCCGTACTCCTCGCTATGCTCCTCGCCCGCGGCCCACACCCACGAGTCGTAATCCTCGGCCGAGCCGCGGTCAAAGAACATGCCGTTGACGGCCGAGCTCCCGCCCACGACGGCTCCCGCCATGGCGGGCCGCGTCGCGTTGTTAAGCCCCGGTTGCGGGATGGACGTGATGTTGTAGTAGCGCGTGGCGGAGGGGAATTCGTCGCGTCCGCGGGTGCCGGGGCCGATGGCGGTGATGGCGTCGGAGGAGTCGAGGTAGCCGTACTCGATGCAGAGGACGGTGACTGCCCCGTTTGTCAGTTATTATTCATTGCTAGGTATACATTTTACCTGCCCCCGCTCCGTACCTTGTTCCCTCCAGCACACGCACGCCAATGTGTCTGTCTGAATGCATAGAAGGGAGGGGGAAATAAAGCAGGAGTAAGGTAAACTAGAAGTATCAAATAGACTTACATTTCCCCTCCTCACTCAGACGGTCCGCCACAGTAAGACCAGCAGTCCCCGCCCCGACAACGATGAAATCGTACTCCTCCTCGACCTCGTTCTGCCTCTTCACCATCGCGCTCCGGGCATGTGTGGGCCCAGCCATGGCGGCACCTAGCAGCGCGGCCGAGACCAAGATGCGCAGGGCCAAGCCGCGCAGGCCCATGCCCGCGGCATTGGAGTGAGCGGGTGCCATTGGAACTTCTGTTTCCCCTTTTTATTTTCCTGATTGTAAGTCTCACAGATTTCGAGGGAAAGGGGGAAAAGAGACAATGATGGGTGGGACCAAGAGCCAGGAAGACGAAGGGACGGTTTTGGCAAAGCTCTTCGAATAAGAAGACGAGCTTGAGTATATACCAGTGGGCGGGTTTGGCGCTGAGCTTCCACGATGGGTGCGTGGAGGAGGCTCTCACCCGTCTTATATCCAAACTACCTGGCCCCCTTCTACATCCAAGCCCCCCCCTTTTGCTCAATCCCCCATTTGAGCAAATTCGGGAGGAACTTCTTCGCCGGCTATTCCAGGTACGAGATGAGAGAGAAGGGCAACCATCGAATGAGAGTAACTCAACCCTTCAGTTGGAGCGTAATTGTGCCTGAATATGCAAGGTTCGAACGGGCAATGCCTGTCCACTTACACGCCTATATTGCGGAGGGGGGAAGGAATTTCCCCAAAATCCCAATCTTAACCTCTGCCCCGACACGGCAGTTGGGGAACCCCACCCACCATACAACGGGGACAATTTGTTTCTCCGCCTTTAAAAAAAGGAGAGCGACCGCTTGGAAGACGACAAGGCAAATAGGGGAAATGTTCCCCGCTTGGGAAGAGGAGCAGGTTCTGAGTGGGAGAGCAGGCAGAAGAAGGAGCTGGATGTGACAGTTAATATCCGGGATATAGTATTAAACCAACTTTTCATTAAGGTTGTAAGACGGGAGTGGGATCATCTCGCCTTTCCCGTTCCTCCCCTCGCCGATTCGCCGCCTTTCTTTGTTTCTGGTGCGGAGAAATAAAGCAAGGTGCACCGCATGGGCCCGGCCCATGGACAAAGCAAGGATCGGCGGCACGGTACCGGGTCTTCCGTCCGTTTATATTCTCTGCCTCGGGGAGGGGAGAGAAATGACCGGCGGGCCCCTTGTAGGATTTGGGGCTTGGACAGGATATCGAGGTCAGTTCTTTCGAGCGCTCTCCGGAATACTTTCGCTCAAAAGAACAAATGAGGATAAGAGGGGGGGCGGGGGACCGAAAGTCAAAATAGAATCGACAGCGAATATGTGAGCGGCAAACCAGACTCAGACATAATAACATGAAGTTATAGCCAACAGTTTCCAAACCACCGTAGAGAACAACGAAATGGTAACATTCAGTGTACCAGCTTCTGACTATAGAACGGGACCTCGCAGTCCAGACAACGTCAAGTTCCGCAGGCCGACATAGAGGCACAAACCCGCAATATCCCGCGTGAACAATCGCGTCACTCGTTTAGAGGAGAAGGATTCTTTTCATGAGCCCATCCTCGCCGCTTATATACTCTCAGCTGTTATCTCCTACACAAAATCATGACTTATATCCATCATTTTTACTCCGTAGAGTGACTAGCCCTGGCGTACATCGCCAGGGCAGAAAGAAACAAAAGGGTAAGTGAAGACAACAAATCGAGGTGACCCCTATAACGCCTATAAGTTTCCAAACATTCGACCCTGGGAAATGCTCCCGAAATGCCCAGAACTGATGACCCGATGCCAAGTAGACTCGAGAACCATGTGCGCCATGCCGACCGAGAAGACCACCGCCCTAAAGACCGGTATCAACCGCGAAGAACATCCCAAGGGAACAGAGATATACCCTCCCAAAACACAGGCGAGAAATCAATGAGGAACGGGGGCAGTTCTTCACGCCCACTTCCCCAGCAAGCTCATGAGCACCATGCCCCCGATCAACCCCAACAACCCCATGCCCGCCACGAAGGGGGAAGCCTCGCTCATCTCCCCGCCCATCCAGTCCGCCGCCCACATCTCCACGAGCCCCACCCACACCAGGATGCCCGCCGAGAAAGCGTCCAGCACTCCGATGGCCACAATCGTCGCCGGGTCGTTCCCGTTGAACACCGATAGGCAAGCCGTCCCGATCGCCATTCCGATGGGAGTCACAAGCGCGAAGGCAGCCGCCAACGCAATCTTGTGCGACATCTTGTGCGGGTTCTTGGGCAGCTCGTGTCCGTGCATAAGGTCGTGGTGGTGGGGCGGGGTATGGGAACCCTCCTGGAACGAAGGCGCCCCGTCCTTTGATGCTGCGCCGGCGATAGGGCCCTGCGAGATGCAGTTCGTGTCAGAGGAGTGGTGGGGCTCTGGCGTGTGGTGATGGTGCGCGTGGTGGCCGAGGGCGGAGAGAGCGTAGTGCTTGTTCGTGCCCAGGGCAGCGATGCGGGAGCCTAGCGCGAGACCTTCGAAGAACTGGTGGAAGACAATGACAATGAAGAGCGTGATAAAGAAGGAGTCACCCGACACTACAAGTGTAACACCGATGACTGAGAGCCTGTTAGCGGAAACTGATCCCTTGGCTAGGTCTTAGGGTATGACTGCTTACTTAGAGAGTGGAAGACGATGCCGGCCTCCATTACGGTAATGTTGAGCATCTCAATGGAGGCGTTGTGTTTCTCCGGGTGGAGGTCTTCCGGACTGGTGTTGGCAATCTTCTTACGGAGGCGCGCCTTCATTAAACGCTCGCCGAAGTATTCGACGAGGAAGGATACGAAGAGGCCGGCCATAAGGATTGCAGATGCGGTTGCTTCGTACTCAACACCCTTAAGGCAGTCGTTCTGGAACATTAGAGTGGCATGGGTGTAGAGCTGCGGCAAGTCAGTACCTGTGCTGGGTAGTGGACGCTCGCCAGACTTACATGGACGAATGCTGTCGACACGATGATGCCGGTGCCGAACTGCTTGAGGGTGACCATGACGACATTCAGTCGCGCTGGCAAGTATTCGGCCAGGAAAATAGGACCAAAGACACCTTCCGAGAACCAGTTAGCTACCATCATTGGAGCGAGACGTTAGAGATGTAGGTGACTTACCGATCGCGCTGGTGGCCAAAATAGCAAAGATGAGTCCGACGCGCAGGGGAATGTTATAGTCGCGATCGACCTTGTCGCACCGGGCTGCTGAACTTCCTTCGCTCTCACCCTCAGCTACGCAGTGTCTGGAGACAGTGAAAGTTAGACAATGTGATGCGGTATGTCCGGGGAAAGAATGTCCCCCGTGTCCGTGGGCCACTTACTCAATGCCAGCATGGAAGTGGCAGTTCAGGCCCGGAGACGAGTCACTCTCCTCTTCATGACCATGCTCATCCTCGGAGTGGTCATGGCCGTCTTCGTCATGGTCATGTGCTTCTGCCTCTGGCAGCTCAACCTGGACATCGTCGCCCTCAGGGCCAACGCAGAATCTAGATGGTGTCAGCCGCGGATGTCACGGATAGAGTGCGCAATAGGATGAGTAGGCATAGGCATGGATGGTGACAAGAACATACAAGTCGCTGCCGTGGTCATGACAGTCAGTGAAGGTAGCAGGTAGCTCTTCGGTCGCGGTGACTGTGGTTTTTACTTCCACTTCAGTGCTTCCCGCCATGCAGTATCTGAAAGACCCAGTCAATATCAAGCAGTAGAATCCATGAGGGCCAGGGAAGCACATACACTGAGTCGCCGTGGAGATGACACGCAGAGATGGCTGTGATTTCGGCCTCGGCAGCGGTCTCCGTGGGCGATGCAGTTGCTTGTCGGCGCACCCGGGCATCGTCTAGGGCATTGTGTCCTGCGGCGAGAACACTGGGGCAAAGGAGAAGACCCAAAAGGGCGGTCGATAACGCGGCTGAGGGCGCCATTGAGATGGTTGTGTGCGAGATGAGAAGAGACCAGATGTTTTCTTTCGGGTTCGTTTTGGGGTATAAGAAGTAAGGTGGGTGACGGAATTAGGAGAAGGTGTCCTTAAAAGGTGCAGGTGGGGAAAAAGCAAGGGCGATGGCTTGCCGAAGACTGAGACCTCAGCTTGAGTGACAGGAGATTTTGAGATAGAAGCGCCGAATATTGAGGAAAGGGAGAGTCAAGGAGGGGTGCGTGGGATCAAGAGGGCACGTAGGGCGAGGCGGGTTGTCGATAATGCGAGAGAAGACCGGGTTCTGTCAGGACCAGTTATGCGCGGACAGCCCTACAGATATGTCTGCTCCTATCCAGGACGGAGTAAGAAGGCCGGGTGGGGTGGACGCAGGTTGCCGGTCGCTCGGTCAATGGAAAGGGTCTTCTTTGGTAGTGATGTGGCACCTTGATGGATCCTGGTAAGGACCAAGGGCTGAGGTTTGTGGCAATGGCCTGTGGGGGGATTCGACGCAGGACGATGACAGCACGTAAAGACCAGCTCGTGGGTAGACGTGGGGTTTCGGCCCAAGCTGAGGTGAAGCACCGTTGAAGGGCTCTGGGGAGGAGAGAGCAACGTGACAGTGAGAGCGCGGATTTTGTCTGGTCGTATTCACCTTGATGGGAAGCTGACGGCCCTGGTCCAATGCTGAGTACCTTGATGCTTTCGTTAAAGTTGTCACTATTGGGAGCTATCCAGGTTCTCGGGCGCGGATCCTGCTGACGGCTTTTGGCCAGGGACGAGGGTGGACATGCAGGGTGGAACAAGCTGTCAACGGAAGACGGACGGAATAGTCGGAACGAGGCCGCAAGGGTCCAAGACTCGCAGAATGGGGAGAGACACGGACTCGGGACACGTCTGGTCTGGTGCTTGTTCGGGTGACGACAGAGTGGTTGAGGGGAAGAAAGAGAGTCGAGTATGAGGGTTTGCCCAAGTTGCGGGTCAAGTTTAGATTACGTCGTGGGTGCGCGAGTTTGTTCGAAGGTGCGGGCGGTTGGAAGGAACGAGGGCAGTGAGTACCCTGATGGCCACCCTCGACCGTTTGCAGGGCGGGGACACTAGTGTAGAGAGCAGCGTGCTAATACCCGCATACCCGCGAGTACGAGTACTTGCCTCATCTTTGCTCGACTCTCACTTTCTCCCCTTTGGTGTTGGCGCACCGCCAAGAGGGAAACATACAGCATTCCAGTTGTGAGTGTTTCTTTGGCCTGCTGCCCTCTCACGCTATCTGATTCTCCCATGCGCCTCCACCCTGGCGCGGCGATGCCCCGCTGCGCTTCCCACCTGCCCATTATATCCCGTCAGGTTCAGTTCATGTGGCGCGCCTTCCGAGTCAGTCTCTCTTGCCACGAGGATGCTCTGTCTACTAAATTCGTTTATTTGCAAGGCCTTCTGCTGCTATTTGCGTCTTCGCTTCATCCGCTCCCTTGCGCAAAACGCCAAAAAGGGACAGGACTCGGCACACACGCCCCACCAGCTGAAGAGATCCCCGAGAAGAAGCAAGTAAGGAACCTTGAAGGAGTGCGCCCGGCGAGAAGAAGCAAGATGCTGCGGGCGGGGCATCACATCTGAATGTGGGTAAATGTGCGCAAAAGCAAGAGACCGTATCGAAGGCAATTGCCCGGCCTGCCGAGAAAGCAGATAAAAAGCAAGTACCCTGATGGCCATCCCGCGTCAGAAGTACCACCCTTGTACTGATGTAGCAGTAAGAACTAATGATGGTACAATTGTTGTACTTCATAGGCTGGTGGGGACACTCAAGTTTCCAAATTCGAAAATTTCCCATTCGTCACACAAAGTCGCGGGTTCGCCCACGCTGCACTACACGGGATTCAAGCCCACCCCATTGGAATGAGCTAGATTGCTTATCATAACTATAAACGATGAGACGAGTTAACCCGCGACGCCAAAGGACCAGCCTGCATTCCAGCAATCTATGTCTAGACGCTCCCCAAGCTCGCTTGCATCATAGTCAGACCCGTTCCATCACAGCTTCCTTCTGGAATATTTCCTGTCTCTCGATTGCTTTAGATCTCATTGCTGTAGCCGGCTCGTGGCTTGGCGCTCGGTAGCGTCACCTAACATCAAATGTTTCTGGCAATACCGAGATCTACCCGCTGATCGTTCGGAGCAAGCCACAGCGATCCATCTGATGATGGAGACACTATTAAGGTATGTACCTCACGGGACCGAACGGGTGTGAATGCTCCGTATTGAGTACACCAGCGGTGGTCCAGGCCACAGCACAGACGGATTCTCTCTATTATAGGGCTACTTTATTTAAGCACGAGATTGAACTTGTGCGGTTGCGGGATGCATCAACACTCTCCATTCCTATACTGTATGCACGCTGTAGACCACAAGACCTCTATGTCACACGAGAGGCACTCTAAGTCAACAGGCAGGCGACAGAAGCTTTGGGGACAGGAGCTGATTTTTTTTTCTTCCGTGTGCGGCTCTCGATGATTCTTGGCCCGTTTTGTTTCGTGCTACCACGGTCCCTTGTGCGAGCGGAGACTCCTCCCGCTGCGTAGTACGGTAGCACGAAAGAGAACAATGTGGTCGAGGGGAATGGCGGATATTTCCGAGTATCCGATTTGCGTCACAAGTAGACTCTGGAGATGAATCACTTCGAGAGGACTCTGCGTCGCAGTTTCGCCTCTCCTCTTCCTTTGACGGTGCTGTGCCGAGAGGTTACGCCCTAGTGTGCGAAGCCGCATTCCTCGCCTTGAAGTCGGGAAAAATTGCAACGAGTCTTTTTGACCCATCAACATCATTGATCCCTCACCTCTCTCGAATCATGTCCATCAAGGACGAGCCGTCACAGCCTAGTCAACCCGTACTGTGGCAACCGCAGCTCCGCAATAGCCAGGAGCGAGGAGGACGGGAACGCGGGTCGTTTCAACTTTTCTCAGTCAAGCCCATGGGCTTAAGTCCGCTGCACCATGTTGGATTACCTTTCTTTGCGATGGGACGCCACTCAGAAAGAAGAGACCCATTCATCTACAGCAGTGATGCCAGGCAGGGTGTTCCCAATATTTGAGTTCCGTCACGTACTAGAGCATGCAATATATCAATCAACCTCTCCAATCCCCCGATACGATCTCCACCCGCTTCACCTATTGTGACGCCCGAGGTCGCGACGCACCCTCCAC
>JAXQGT010000199.1:0-14852 GCA_037040375.1 Basipetospora sp. M8501
CGTGCTTATATTAATGACAAGACCAGAGTGAACGATAACATTCTCGTTCTGTGCCGTTACTCCATTGTATTTTTTATTAAGAACGCTGAATCGTATCAACATTTTGCACCCGACGCTTGTATCATCAACTGAGTTGAACGCCTCGCCCTTGATATCAGCTTTGACAGCTGCCTCACACGTGGGCACATCTGCCATGCACGTGACGCCTTTCGCAGGACTTCCCTGCGTCCCGTCTCGCCAAGCTTCTGGAAACAAAGCACCATCTCGTAGCTTCAAGTACTAAGCACTGTCGTCACCCAGTTCGCGTACTTCTCTCCATCGGAGCTCCTCCGTGCCATGACATCGCGTCTTCATATTCTCCACTACACCCTGAAGCATTAGTGCTTCGTTTCACTCGCAATTTCGGCCATGGCGACGTTTGGAGCTCCTAGGGTTCGGCGCACTGCGCAGAACGTTCAATTTACGTATGCTTATGCCTGCCTCGATGTGCGGTGGCCGCTTGATACTAACAGCCTAACTCTCTACCTAGGCACAATCTTTCGCGTCGCGTTCACGATGTCAAGGTGTATCCTGTTCTTTCGCCCCAAGGCGCCACAGTCCTCATCTACGGCCACGAAAACGGCGTCACTCTAGTCTGGCGCGGTGGTCGCCGCTTCAAGCCTTCAAAGCCTAAGCCCGCCCCTGCTCCGAAGGAAAAGCAAAACGGAACATCCGAGGATGTGGTAATGATCATCGACTCGGATGAGGACGACGCGCCGCCCCCCAAATCGGACAAGCTGTTCGTCGACAAGCCCGAATTCGAAGACGATACACCCGACGAACCATACCCGGAAGTGAGACAAACCCTTGACCTAGCGCTGGGTACCGCTGTTCTGCATGTGGCGGTCCTCCCTATGCCCCCGACGGTGTCGGAGGACGCGTCGTGGGGCGGCTCTGAGCTCCTGAAGCAGAAAATGGTCTTTGCCATCTCCTGCGCGAACAGCGACGCTTTCCTCGTCACGCTCCCCTTGACCCCACCGTCGCCCGAGAGCAAGGCGAGGCCCGAGCTCCGAGCCGACCTGATGGCGGGAAAGCTTGGATCCGGCGTGTGGGGAGAGTCGGTCGTATCCCTCGGTGGCCAGAGGAAGTTTGCTCGTGGTCTTGCCATTACCCTCATCAAGCCCAAGGCTCTATCCCCTGAGTCGTTATCTACCGACGCTCGGAAAGAGTCATTCACAAGAGCACCAAAGCCACACGCGGTGGTGGCCGCGCATAATCTGGAAGGGTCCGGTACGTTACGACTGTGGGATGTCTCGCTGGATCTGAAACCCGGTGCTGCTGAGCATCCCGTGGAGCCTTTCCAAACGGAATATCTGCCGTCGCCTCTTACCAGCATATCCTTCAACATCACCCACTTGACCCAGCTCCTTACCCTTTCGACCTCCCACGCTGTGAGGATATACGACTATGCCACCCCCTCTATAATTCCCGACGAACTGTCCACTGGGCCCCATCCCTCACAAGGCTCTTGGCTTCTCTCTCTCTACCCTCCTTTTGCCCGCAACTCTCCACACCGCAAGCCAGTGGTGGACGCGGCGTGGATCTGCCACGGCAGGGCAATCCTAATATTACTTGCCGATGGCATGTGGGGAATCTGGGACATTGACGGCGCGAGCCCGACTAGTACAACGGTCTTGGGAAAGAGCAACTCTGGTGTCGTCGGTGCTGCGATCACTTCCTTTGCAGTATCCGGGTACATTGATGGCACGAGTCCGCTCCGCGCAGGCACGACAGAGGACAAGCCCCCCCGCGCGTCTGGCGACTTCGTCCCCATGACGCCCCACACGAGGAAAGACGCCCAGACCTCTCTCATCTCGTCTGTAATCCCGCACGGTCGCCTTACCTCCACGCGTGGCGGCATATCCGTGACCTCACAACCGGTCGCCCACTCGCTGAGCGCGGATGAGAGCGTGGTCCTCTGGATTGGTTCCGCGGAGCACGTGTGCGTGATCCCCGGCATCGCCAGCTTCTGGAGCGCGCAGATCCGCAGGAGCAGCGGCGGGGGCGTCAACCTCTTCAGCGGCGCACAGCCCACGCGGATGATCAAGCTCCACGACCTCAACGTCGGCCTGCTCGGGGAGCGATGCTGCGGTGTCAGCGCCATCGTGGACGTGGCCAAACCCAAGGGCGAAACCAAGAGTGACGGCGGGCTGGGAGTGGAGGTGCTCATCCGCGGCGAGTCTCGGCTGGTGCTGCTCAGGGAGTCGGAGGACGGCCCAGGCAGGAAGATTGGGGGAGTGATAGGCCGGAGGCGGTTCTTAGGCGACAAGACGTCGTCTCTCAATAATGCCATAATCGTGCACCCACGTGCAGACACGGCGCCCAAGGTGTCGTTCAACCTCAACAGCGGCAAGTTCGGCAGCGTGCGGACTGCGAGGTTTCCGCGGCAGTCGGACGGCGACGAGCAGATGGAAGGCGGCGACGACACCGCCCGGAGTGGTTCGCTCAACCTTCCCACGCGACCGAGGGGCCTGTTTGCGGACAGCATTGCAGCTGCTGCGGATGCTCCCGAGGACGCGACGGAGCGCAACGTCGAGGTGGAGATGCTGGATATCATGGAGATTGACAGGCAGCTCACGGAGTTGGAGGACATGAGGGGTAGCGGGCAGAAGAGAGTGTTCTTCGAGGACTACGCGTGAGCGCGTGTGGACGGCGCGGAAACGTATGTACGATACCCCGACCCCTCTTCTTCTTCGGTATGGCTGGGTCTTGCGGCGGTGCCGTTTCTTCACGAGTTCAAGGGAAAAAAAAGTTGTGACTTCTTCCGCCAGCGCATGGGCTGGCTCCTTACCCCCCTCTTTCGACTCCCGTGTTCCAGTCTTTCGTATATATTCCTCGTGAAATCATTTCCCACAAAACACATCCGCACGGTCAGGTGGAGCGCAAGGAGAGATCAATCCTTCTAGCTCAGTATTACGAGCGGTACATCAAACACACACTTTTTCAAGAGCCGATGTCGCCTAAAACCAGGTTGGGAAATAGGAGAAAGAGCTTTCCCTGCGAAGGGAAAACTCTTTTCCTCCTCGGGTTGGGGGTTTATAATGGGCTGGTGGGGTTTGTTCCAAACTTTGCATATTTGACCATTTGCTCTTCCAGCTGGCCGGCTCCTGCTATCTGCCTCAGAATCCTCTGTCTTCTAGACTGCTTGTATGAGCGGAAAGGGGGAGGGGAGGACGGGGTGGGGAAACCACTCTATCTAGCTGGGAGGTGGTGGCGTCGGCACATCCATTGTTCCATGGTAACCACTTTGTTAGTTTGCGATTGTTGAGTGTATGCGGGCGGTTTTGTATAGGCCATTGTCTGGCCGTGAGGCGATGGACACAAGTCGTTAGTCAACGCATGTCTTCTTCGTTCTTGAAGATGTCTGGCGTAAGTGTTGGTCCGTTGCTGGCGCAGACACTCTGATCTGCCTCCCGCTCAGGGCTGCTCCTGACGATGGCCACAGCATACCTTGGCTGTTGGTCTCGATCAGTTTACGAAGGGGTTTGAAGCCTATTTTTCTTCTCCGGTTATTCTGCCCTTTTGCTGTCAAGCGCTACTGTTCAAGGCAAACTGACAGGAAGTTTGTGTCTGATCAAAGATCCCAGTGGAAGCCGGCAGTACGTTTTCTAGCCAGCGGCGGAGTGGCGTCCTGTCAGCTCTGACGGAGCAGGGATCTGCGGAGATGCTGTCGCGTTACAGATACAGGCATCGTGCCCATTGAAATAATCCATTCATCCCAGAAACATATTTCCTTGTTCTCCCGGCCAGAGATGAAGGCTACAAAGCGGTCTCATGCAGTGAGCTCGCCGCATCAATGGCCAGCTCCTTGTCAATTGTTTCACCTGCCATCTTGTTCTTCCCAGGGTCCCTTTCAAGCAGCTTGCAACAAACTAGCTGACCTGAGATATACTGTCTCCTCCCCTGCTCAGGCAATCGTCCCTGGAAGCGAGCCGTGGGTATATACAGGATGGCGCGTCTTCTCCTTGGGAGAGAGTGCTGCCCCTTCCTCTGACCAGTTCAGTACTCACCGCCGTCAGGAGTCCCCCCTTTATACTCAAAGACAAGACAGTCGTGTCAAGTGGAGGATCCTCAACAAGCACACAGCTTCTGGCAAGCTGATCTCTTTCTGGCTTTCATCGTCACCTCACGCAAACCGACGCTCTTGTCGCTATACCGCAAACTCGGGGTAGTTCCCAACCCTGTACGTCGCTTCCATCCCGGCCCTCCTATTCTGCTCCCAGTGCTCCGCCTCCCAGCGCTCAGTGGAAGACTAGCGAGACTAACAATGTGCCAGGCGTACCACGTCCAGTTCGAGAGGTGCGGGTGCTACTTCGGCCTCGAGCCCCGGTACGTGTGCCCCCGTGGCGCCGCCGATCCTGCCAACTGCCGTGACCTCAGCAAAGAGGGTGTCGTGCGGCGCAAGGGCTCTTGTCCACCGTGCCGACGCAAGGACACGCAGAAGGCGCAAGTTGGTGGTGCGGGCGCTAATGATGTAGCACATCTCCGGAAGGTAGTGCGCATCGCGGGGAGTCGGTTAACGTGAAAGGCGGGCAGACGTGGCCCTCACTTCCAACAGCGTCTCGGCTGCCGTGCAATCAGGGTGGACGACAAGGCCAAAGAAACAACAGATCAGGGCACGACGTATACGTCGGAAGGTATATATCACTAAAGTACTCTTAAAAATAAGAGAAATTGTCCTTGACGAGATGCAAGTCGACATTGGTGCCATGTAAGTAATGCTTAAGGCTAACCCCGATCCCGATAACTTCATGCCGCGTGCGACAATTTCGGGTCGGATTCCTAATAGAGCGGCCTATATGAAAAGTCCAGCTTCCACACGTCTACTCTTCTATCGAGCCTGTGGACTTGACGGCATGCTCATTCTGTTCAGCTCTCAGATTCCAGAAAATGCAACTTCTTATCGTCACAAACTCCGTTTCTCTTCTCACTTACAGAACCTTACATGGGACTTCCCCGCTCATCCCCCTTGATCTTGTGTCCGATATCCTTCGCCGTGCCCTCGACCTTCCCGCCCACATCCTTCGCCTTATCCTTGACCTTCCTCCCCATCTCGCCGGCCTTCTCCGTCGCTTCATCAATAGCCTCGTCCGCCCTCGTCCCGCTCTCGAGCGGCCTCGACGGACTACTCGCGCGGCCTGCGGCCTCCGCCGCCGTGCCCTTGACCTTACCCGCCATCTCGCTCATCTTGCCGCTCGCCTGGCTCGCGGCGCCCTTGGCCTTGCCCGTATATTCGCTGGCTTTACCGCTGGCCTCGCCCTCGACCTCGTTTATCCGGCCGTTGATCTCGCCCGCCATGTAGGCGGCGCCGCCGCGTGCTTCTTCACCGAGCTCGCCCGCCTTGCGCTTAGCCTCTTCGCGGAGCTCGGCGGCGTGCCCCGTGACTTTGCCGAGGGGCTCGCTTGGGTGGGTTACTTTATGGGCGACACTCGCTATAGAATCCTGTCGCGTTAGCCATTGTGGTTTCATGGATGAGTTTTTTCCGGGGTCCCCCGCGGTATTGTCAAGGGAAAATAAGAGCTCCCTCGAGGAAACAATAGCCGGCACCAAGGAATGTGGTAACAAACGGCGCCGGAGCGAAACGGGGAGGGGAGCGGGGTTACCGTACCACCAAGATCAATGGTGTCGACAATCTTGTCGCTCACAACTCGGTCGACAGTCTTTAGACTGTCCTTGACACCCTCTGTGACGGTCTTCTGCGAGGGTGCCGTGGTAGTGAAGGCTCGGGGAATGTGCTGAGTAGCGACGGTCACACGGGGCGCCGAGGTCGCTACCCTGCGGGCGACTTGTTTCGTGATGATGGAGGCCATTGTGATTCGAACTTTGCTTCTAATCTTGTGAAGTATTAGAGAGGAAGCAAAAAACGCTTTAAATTAAGGGACAAAGGAATTCTGATATGATTAAATTGCTCGAGAACTTCTTTGAATTCCCGTTAACAGGTGAGAGCTCCTCAGGCTTATATGGAGTGACTGTGAGAGATCAATGTGTGGTTTGGCGAGATGACGTTGGGCATGATGTCATGATTGCCCCCATATGAACGAAGGGTCACAAAACCTAACAGTGACAACACCGCGGAGAACACGAGATTGCTTATCTGCTGCTCTGGCTTTTTCACCATGATTATTACTGGGTCCGCGAGCTTTGTTGTGTCTCCGGGGCCCGCGGCGCTACTTCAGCCTCATGGTCACATCACATCAAATATACGGTAGCTGCCTTACGATGTCGATATCTTAGTGTGTGGTCCAGAGTGAAAGCGGTCTAAAGTCGCAGCAGGCAATCCATCATTCGGTTCTGTCCTATGATTTCACCGCCATAATTGGCTCTTTCAGCGTCCCTTAAATACAGGTTTCCTCTTCTCCTGGAACGCCTTGAGCGCCTCATCCCGATCCTCCGTCCCCACCACCCTCTCGTACATCTTGTTCTCCATCTCCTCCCTCGCCCACGCCACACTCTCCAGCGCCGCCCTCACGGCCACTGGCCCGCCCTCGCAAATCTCCTGCGCGAGCCTCACACTCTCGCTCAGCGCCGCCCTCCTCGCCCTGTCCAGCAGCGTCCCGTCCGCGCCACCCTCCTTCTCCTCGCGCACCTCCACCAGCCTGTCCGCGATGCCCAGGAAGTATGCCTCAGGCGCGGACACGCGGCGTCCCGTGACGATCAGGTCTCGGGCGCGCGACAGGCCGATGAGCGCCGGGAGACGGTGGGTGCCGCCGGCGCCGGGGATGATTCCGAGGCGGGTCTCGGGGAGGCCGACGGTTGCGTTGGACGAGAGGACGCGGAAGTGAGTGGAGAGGGCGAGCTCGAGGCCGCCACCCAGGGCGATGGAGCTGATGGCGGTGATGGTGGGGATGGGGAGGGCGGCGATTGCGTTGAGGGTTCCGCGCAGGTTGCCCAGGAATCCTTCAGTTCTGTTTAACGTAGGGTGTTGTTAGGCATTTTCGTTTTCCAACGTAATCTCGACCGTTAAGAGAGGCGAAGAGGGGTGAGTGAAGGGAAATGGTTCGGATAAGACATACTCCTCCGGCGTGAAGCCTCTCCGCTCCTTCAGATCCGCACCGGCGCAAAAGCACGTGTCCACAGCGCTGGCGAGGACCACGGCCCTCGGGGGCCCCTTCTCATCCACTCCAGCGGCACCGCCGAAGATCTTCTTGGGCGGCAGCTCCTCACCCTGGGAGCCGTAGTAGCCTGCGATGGCGTCGACCTCGGCGCGCAGCGCGCCGAGGAGGGAGCGCGAGATGGCGTTGCGGGCGGACGGGCGGTTGAGCTCGAGGATGCGGATGTGGCCGGAGCCCGGTGCGGGGAGGTTTGTTACGCGAACGAGAGGTCCTTCTGTAGCTTGGGAGTAGAGCCTTTGTAGCCCGGGCACGCGGGTGAAGGTTTGTTGCGGTGCGCGGAGGCGCAGGGCGACGGTGATGCGGGGAGCCATGGCGCTTAGGTTTCCTCGGGTCGGCGACTGGCTTGGTTCTTCTGTTCTCGATTGTCAGTCGATTGCCCCGACGGGTAGAGGATCGAGGAAGTGGTGACGGACGATTACTCACGAGTGTTTCGTTTGCCCTCTGTTCTGAAATGTGTGTGGGTGACGTTAATTGACCCGACTCCCTCGTGGTGGAAGAAGTTGGTTACCTTGGTCGGCTTCTGTCGGGTAATGAAACCAACATCAATTGCTCGTGCTGCCGCTGGAGCATTGAAGCTTTCTGCCCCACACGAGCTCCGGGTTGTACAAGAGTGTATCACACAGTATATATTCATAATATTATACCAATATACACTGTATCACACCATGCCCGGAGCTCTTGCAAGAACACCGAGCCAAGACCGTGCCTCCGTCCCGGTCGTGCCTCCAGCTCCGGGCTCTCGGGGGCACTTCCCTCTGCAAAATAACGGGAAGCAAAAGATCAGCGACGATACTGGCCGCGGAAACGGTAGCAACTGCCACGACAAAGACTGCACCACGCCTTCTACACTGGTAGGATGAGCGATATCTTGCCCGCAAGTATGGCAAAGAACGGCAGAGGGAATCTAGCGAATCTGGCCAGAGGCTTTGATGTGGTGGATACAGTAGTCGAACCTCTCGCCTTCCATGGTCTTTCTTTCACAGTACACCCTAAACAATTCATCATACGAACGAAGTCATAATTTAGCGCAGGGCAGCTTGTATTATATATCAGAGACTATGATTCCACTTTACCTCAGTGCTTGATCTTTCAACGGGAAGGAACTTCAGTTATCAGTGCTGGAATAGAAGGGGCTTCGACACGATTACTAGCTCTATAGCTCTAGAAGCATCAATTATCTAGTCGGGCTATGCCCAGAGAAGAAAAGTTACTACAAGTCCACAGCCAAGAAGGGAGTGACTTTCCAAGAAACATCACAGGACATAAACGACATTTGTTGAACCGGATAGCGGTGGTAGTGTGGCACCATCCCACTTACACATAGCGGATCAGGATTGATCAGCTAGGCGGTCTCGACCAGGGGTTTGCCAAGAATGGACGGCTGATCCCGTTCTATGGAGGTGCTGTATATGGTGTCTCGACAGCAGGATACCAAAAGCATGGAGGCTTAGAGTAGCCATCTTACCTGCTGTCATTCATATCTATTGCATAAACCTCATAAAAGCAAACTGTTCGCTATACTCTCCGAAAGCCCCGTTGACACTGAGTGTATCTTATTAGGCTTGGTGCATCATCGTCCCCCCAACAGGTGGCACAGTCACGACCTCCGTGGCATTCATCCCTCCTCCTCGAAAAGCATACGTAAAAGTCCGCCCGGACGCCGCGCCGCCGTGCCTCCCCTCCTTATCAACCACCACCACTCCGCTCATCAGCCCGGGAAACCTCCTTACCATCCTCAGCACCGCGTCCTCGGCCGCCTCCGTAGGATTCATCCCCCGGCGCAAGTTCTCGACGGCCTGGTAGCACGGCAGAAAGCGCATCATGATATCGCCGTCCCCCGTGGCGCCGCACCCACCTACCTCGGCGTCCACGTACGAACCGCTTCCCACGATTGGTCCGTCGCCCACGCGGCCGGGTATCTTGTGCGCGGCGCCGTTAGTAGACGTCGCGGCTGCCATCCCGCCCGCGGCGTCGATCGCGATGAGCGAGATCGTGTCGTGCGATCTCCGCGTCGAGCTGGGCCTCTCGAGCAGAGCCCGCTTATGAGCCTGCAATCCGTCGCGGGATATGACAGGCTCATACGGCCCGCATGACGTCCGCGGATCCGGGTCCACGTTGACCCTGAAATTCCTCTGGCAGTCCCCGGCCTTCCACTCCTCGCACCGCGCCCTCGACTCCTCCGTCCCGAGATCTTCCTCCACAAACCCATTCTCCACGGCGAACCGCGTGGCCAGGTCCCCCGCGAGCATCGTGTGTTCCGTGTGCTCTAGCACCCTGCGCGCCACGCCCACGGCATCCTTGATCCTCCGCAGTCCGGCCACCGCGCCCACGTTGAGCGTGGCCCCGTCCATGATCATGGCGTCGAGCGTGGTTTCGCACGACTCGTCGGGCGAGCCGCCGAAGCCGACGGTGCCGTCACATTGGTTGCGCTCGCACGTGGCACAGCCGATCTGTGCGGCGTCGAGGGCTGTCGTTGCGGGGTCGTCGGCGAGGGACGCGTAGGCCGCGTCGGTGGCGGCGGTAAACGCGCCGCCCCACGTGTTGACGACCAGCGGGAGGTCGGGGGCGGAAGATGCTAGGCTCCTTGATATGAGCAGGCTCAAAAAAGTAGAGGTTTCAATTGCCCGCATACTTTCTTCTAGTATTTGGCAGTGGAATGAAGCGCGGTACACAATTACAGAGGGCCACAGTAGTGGCGGTAAAGAGGGGAAGTTTTATGTCCTGCCAGTCTCATTATTGAATACTTTAAGACGCGCGACCACGGCGGATTATTTCTTTTCCCTTCATCTCCTCGATCTTAGTACGCAGTCTACTAACGCACCCTATCATTATAGTATTTTTTATTACCCTTACATTTATATTCATAATCGCATACAGTCGGAGGCTTTATCCCTGGAGTATAAAGTAATATGCAAAAATACTAAACTACTTTTTTCTTTCTCAAAAAAAAGAGATCTCTTTTTCTCTCTTCTTTTTAGGCCCTCTCCGAAGATCGCGCCTCCCGGGGTCCCGGGCGTCCCCGGAAGGACATCTCACCCTATGGCCCGTAGGCATCTTTCGGGATATTTATTTACTCGAGATCCGAGGTGCCTGTCGGACGCCCGCAGGCCTATCTATAGGATAGCACCCTTCGCGACGCCGTAAGGGTCGAACCCGGGAACTGGGGGAGTTTCACCCCCAGACCTTCCGCAGAATGTCCTAGCTGAACAAGCCAGCCGGCTTTGTTGGTGACTGCCCTGATCGATAAACTAGGCTAAAGAATTGGTCGAGAAAAGGGGTCGGATGGGGAAGGAGCGAGGGTGAAGTGGGAGGTGAAGTTGCGGTCGGTGACGGAAGTTGTGGTGTCCTGAGGCAGCAGACAGACTGGTGGAGTGATGAGGAAGGAGCTGCCAATACCAATATCGGATCGATGAGTGTGGGAGCAGTAGAGGCACCAGACACCACACTTTACCTTCAGGTTGTGTCTGGCTGTCCGCCCCTGGACTTTGGCTGCCCATCCATCAGCAGCAACATCAACCTGCTTGCAACCCTCCTCGCCCAGCCCAATGTGGTGTCATGGGCTCTTCCTTATCTCCAACTGAGCAACCTTCCGAGGTCTGGGACTTGCTTGGAGACCACAGCGGATGGAGTAATGCTTCCTCCCATGCTCGTCTACTCGGCGACCACCTGTCTACTGACCCGATGTTAACAAGTTACAGCGCTTGTATCAGTCACTCACCTCTTCATGGAACTGATTATTAGCAGGCGGATGTGTTTCCGAACTGAGGGAGCCTCGGTCGGTTGGGGGAGTGATCCTTGGGAATCCTATTTCGTGCTTGAAGGACGATGGTGCTTACTATCGGGCCCCAGGGAGCTGATCGCAAGAGCCCGTAACTGGAACGCCATTCCAGGATTCCGGTCTGCCCTCCCTCACACACCGCATGCGACTCGGTAGCATCGCTCCCCGCGACCCACCATTTCCGGGACCAGCAATGAAGAAAAATCTTTGTCGAGATAGTTGACGAGGCAGACGGAAATAGAGCGGCGTGAACCGGGAATTCATAAACCCGTCCGTTTCTATTGTTAGATACCGTACTTACTTTCGCCTTCCACGCGATGCCCGCAAGTGGGCTATCCGAACCGTCAATTAGCGTCGCAACGGCGATAGGGCAATATATAACTGGGGAGCGAATGGCACCGGAAGAGGCCAAGGGAGCACCTCATTACTGTGGAGAATTCAGCCTGAACTTATCCAAGGATATGAATGCCGGCCGTCTTTAGCCCACTCAGTCCGCCTGGCTGACCCGGAGGAGCTGTTATCACAGAGCTTGAAGCAGAGCCTTTCTCTCTCTCGCCCTCTCTTTCTTTGTGCGCTTCTAGAGTCAAAGTTGCCTCGTCGGGTTCTTGCTTGCCCGTGTGCCACCGCCACAGCCCTCGTTACACAAATTCTTCATGCTCATCGCCAACACTTGCACCATGCGTGGCCCCCATGATATCCAGTGATTCGGGCCAAGATAGCCGAGCATCGGTCACGAGCATCTCGTGACAGGTCGGACGGCTGCGTGCGTCGGTTATTAGCTTGGGGTGCTTCCGAACAAAGTCCAATCTCGCACAAGGACGACTTGGATCTCTCACGATGCTCGCCCGACATAAGCTCCAGCAACCAGGTTCCTAATCCATTCAAGCTTGCCCTCCCAGGCTCACCACGAACACCACCCATCGGTACCAGAATGAAACCCTCGGTGGGACCATTTTGATCAGGATTCTATTCTCGGAATCGCCACCGGAGACATGCAGCCATTGAATAGCGGGCGAGACATGAATGAAGCCACGCCACGTCTAGAAACGGCAACCTCTCGATATTAAAACTTCGATGGAAAAAGCAGGCGCTCAGCTGAGCTAAGAGACACACCAGCGGTGGGGATACACAAAAAAAGCAGTGGCCTTCTTTGCAGAGAGACCCCCTTTCTGAGGATGTGTACATTGATGAACGGTATTCGACGCGTCGGTTTGGCGGATAATTTACCATCCAGTAGGTACCACTTAAACAGGTTGTGCTCCATTTGATCCGGCAGGAAAAGCAAAAGACTGGGGGAGGCGAAATGACCAATCCCGTTCCTCTCAGAAATATATGAGGGCAATATACTCGATATTGAGGTGGAACTCTGCAACTCGCCGAAACCCCCAAGAGAGAGGAGAGAGGATAAAATGGCTCTTGGATCCTTCTACTTTGTAAAGCCGCTCCCCTTGGGTTTTCCAATTCAGAATCGTGAAGAATATCAGATATAATCGCCGTCGAAAAAGACACATCGGTTTTGCGAATCAAACCACTCTTGTTGTGTAATAGTCGACAATCAACATCGAACTCTCCTCGACTTACACGACGAAATTTCCCCTTCAATCCTTTAACACTCGGGACGCCAACCAACATTGAGCCAACACTTTTCGAGAGCAATCTCACACCAATTGCCTTTTTGTTTGCAACATCTCGAGTTGACCGGAAGCCAACAAACCCGTAATAGTCGAAAGGGAAAGGCAAGATGCACCTTCCGCCGGGCCTTCTCGGCCTCTTGGCCGTCATGACCACCCAAATCGCCGCGAACCCGATCTCGACGGCGCCCAGGCAAGAAGCAGGGTGCGCGGTGGTCGTGGGGGCCTGCAGCAACGGCGACCCCATCGAGATCGAGCTCACAGAGTGCGCGTGCGCTTGTTTAGAATACTCTTGTGAAGCAGTGAGTTTTTCTAAGCCGTCCCCCTTCCGTACCTTACAATTTGCACTTCTTTCTTTCTTTTATTATAATCTATAAACGCTTTAATTCCTTTTCACTAACGCGCCGTGACCCTTTAGGCCGGAGGATGTAACAACCCCGATGGCACGCCGTTCAAAGACGACAGGCTCGGCTCTGCATTCGAAAAATGCGTACAGGTGCGTTTCTGGCAGTTTCCACACCCTCTCCTTCTCTTCCACCCCGCGGTCCCTCATGGGAACTAGAGAGACAAAAAGAGGAAATTGGGCTAACACGAACTTGGAACAGGATAACGTCTGTGTGCCGTTATTCGCCGGCGGACAGGAGCTTGAACCCAGCCTTATCAACTGTTAATGGGGAAGATTTGGCGCCGGAGGGGGAAAGCAGTGCTATACGGGCCGGGGGAGACAAGAAGGATTTGGGCCGCTTTCCGTCGTCGGGATTTTGAAAAAAGGGGAGTTAGTTGCTCTTCGATTGCATATGTGGGTTAGCGGGACTTGGAGTTTAGGTGTTGTGCGGGAATTGCAGCATCTGTGATTGCGGGTTCTTTTCATTTCAAGATTCACTGACGATCGGGACGCACGCCGTATGGGCGCAATGCTGTTACCAAGTATGTATGGAGTTTCTTCCGACTCTTGAGATGTTGGGTTGCAAGGCTCTAGAGGGGTGGAAGTGTACGAGGACGTGTGACTAGTCCAATCGGATTAAGAAATTTCATACCTAGAGTTGAGAAACCCCGAAACGGTTTTGCCGGGCACCGGATGTGATGACGTGGAACCACTGCAGTTGTCGAAGCCAACATGAAGGGATCAGTTCATCCCATCGATATACCACCGGCGTTTGGCATTCAAAGCGTGTGTCTGATGCAAGTGCGTTGAACAGCATGCCATCGAAGGCACGCTAGGCGAGCCTCTGCCCGCGCTCTCCCAAGTTGCGCGACGAGAATTGGAATGGAGGGGTTGATCGATAGGTTCCATGCGGGCGTACCAAAGGCTCTCCGCAACCATGATCAAGAGCACGGTTCAGAGCTGTTAGGCTGGGGACAGTACGGCGATAATGGTAAAGCCTTCGCGAATATCGAATCCTGTCAGCATCCACAAGGACCGAGAAGCTACGAGGGAGGGGAACTGAAGTGCCTCTCAGAAGTGCCTGGCCCCGGAGGAACCTCCCACCGTGGCTCAACGATCGACGGACAACCGCCTCTGCCGCCGCCTGATAAGGCATTGATGTCTACAGATCCCGATCATCTCGCTCTCCCTACGTAGCCCTGGGTGAAGGAACTCTTGTTAAGTTGGCAGGAGAATCCTTCGGAGGATCCGAGCTCGGCACTTCTCAGCGCCAGCACCATCCGAGCGGCACCCTCTCCAGATCCACGATCCAGAAGTTCGGCGCCAGTGGCGTCTCCAGATCCAGGGAAATAATCAATACTTTGCCGTGATACGGCCGGGATTCTTTCAGACACCCAGAACCGGGCGTAGGATGAAGGGATACATTTCTGGTGGTGGCGCAAGTTGATCGCAACATGTACGGAGTGGGTGGCAAGCGACACCACGATCCGTTGCGTCGCTTATAAAGCCGCTCTTGACGGGCGGGGGATGCCCCTATTGGACATCTTGACCACGTCCGATGACGTCTCCTACACTAGATCCCAACCCAGTTGGGGGTCGTGAGGCTGTCTTGGTGAGAGGGCTTAGCGGTTCAATGCGACGTCCTCGGCATTCGATATAACCACTTCAGGAAAGGCGGCTTCCAAAAGGAACTGACGCGACGGTAGAGGCGCAGAGGATGAAGGCTGACCGTATACGTATGGCCGAAATGGAAGATAATTTTATTTGGTTTTCCTGGATCTCCGCCGATCACTGTAGCGTCGGCGGTTAAGCAGTCTTTGTGACTGGGGAACGGCGTAGTATGACGGTTTTTGGTTCGCAGTCTCCGGCATATAGGAAGTTTATGAATGTGGCGCTTTTGCATGCGT
>JAXQGT010000200.1:0-15525 GCA_037040375.1 Basipetospora sp. M8501
TAAGGATATTTTCGTTGTTGAACATAAGACTGCTACTAGATGGAATGGTTCTATCTTGGATTACAAGAAGAAATTGGGGAATGTCAGGTTTTGAAGTTCCAAAAAGACTTTGGCGAGCTGCTTGGCCACTTTGGCATGGTGTTGGCGCGGTATAGTCCTCGCTACCCCATTGGAAGGGTGCGGCCGCCCAGGTACTCCATCAAGTCGAACGGGTAGCCCGAGGGTTGGTCTACAGACGTCTCAAAGTCGAAGACCCGAGGGAACGGGGGACAGTAATGTATTTCCGGATGATTTTCAGGGTGGCGATCTCGCTGAGGGTTGAGGTTCTGTCGTCGTTGCTGGGGGCGCGTTGGTGCGGGATCCGGGCGACCCAGCACACGCCGTTTGAGAAGGCGAGTAGACAACATTGTTGAAACCGGATATGAAATGGGTCAGATTGACGCTACAGCTAACACCGGGAGGCAAGCCCGGTTCATGTTTTCTCCGCGACTCGATTCTACGCGTCTTCAGATAGTCAAAGTTGGCCGAGGAGAGGAGGAGTTGGATTCGCTTGTATCTGTCCGCACCTGGACTCAAGCCCGCAAAGCCCCGCCAGTCTTCGCTAGGTTTCCCCATCCTGGTCAGGCAGATCACCTTAGCCCACCATGGAGGGGCCTTGGGCGGGGACTCGGGGGAGGGCCGTTGCGCGGGGGAATTGGGGGCGGGGCGCAAGAGCGGCAAAGAGCTCGTGGAGTTGTGGTGGTGCCAGAATTGATTCAATTGAAGCTCACCGAAGATGCGGTGCAGCAAGCCGGTTGTAGTACGGTGGTTGAGGAGATGATCAATGTGAGTAGTACTAGTAGAAGAAGATACAAGTTGACTTGATCAATGATTGATCAAATGCATTTCCACTTGAAGAGTGCAGCAGTAGCACGTGGCTCCTGCAGGCAGCCTGTATTCAAGTGTCGACACGTATCAATGAAAGGCGTAGGTCGAAACTTAGAGCACTACAGTCCCCTCCACAACCTATCGCTACCTGCGATGCGGAACCTCCTCTCGGTGCAGAACCCACGGATGCTCGTTTTTGGATCTGGATGTCAGCTCCTTTTGTGGTCCGCCATGTGCAGGACGCTGCGAAGGGCATGGTGGGCGGCGGAGGTAATCCTCACATCTGCCCGGCTATCGGCGTGTCCGCACCCTTGTAGAGCCTCCGTCTGCTGCATGCGCACTATCTGCCCTGATGTCCTTCAACCCCTCCTGAGGAACTCGGTGACGCTCCGCTACCCTTGCGCAGCATGATCATCAACCTCAGCCTTCAAGTCACGGACCCGCAGGGGGGGTCACGCTTCACTCTGGACGATGCGGTTCCCCCTCGCCTCCCGCAGCACTGTCTCGACTCCGAGACGAACTGCGGGAACAGGCGGAGGCTCTCGCATTTCGAATAGCGTACCGTAAGAAGGTGAGGATCTTGACTTCTTCGTGTGCGCAGACTCAGATCCGGTCATTGGACGCCTTGACTGGGAAGACTATCGTGGTGGATGAGGTTAAAGACTAGGCCCCGCGAGTGGTATAGATGAATGCACCACTTTCACGGCCATGAACCACTAGCCAGGCTTTCGGTTGATATGGGGCCAGATGTTACTTCGTCCGACATCCGTCACCCATTGAGAGAACACTGTGGACGCCATGCCACATATGTAGACTGTATCTTTCAATTGTGATGCTGATCGTTCCAAAGGAAACCCCCATAAAGGCCCCATCATCCGAAAGCTCAAACTCCGCCTGCTAGCCCCCCCTGAACGACCTTGCCATCATCGGCTCTGCTCCCCTTTTGATAAGCAGCCTCGCCACTGCCTTGTGGCCACCTTCCATGGCCCGTAGGAGTGGTGTCTCCCCGAGGTTGGTCCTGGTATTAACACATGCTCCTTCTTTAATAAGAAGCTTCACCATTTCCTCGTGGCCATGTTGTGCAGCTAGCATGAGCGGTGTCTCTCCGAACATGTTTCTAGCGTTAACATCTGCTCCCCTTTCTATAAGAAGCCTCGCCACTGCCTCGTGGCCGCCTTCCATGACCCGGATGAGCGGTGTCTCCCCAAGCTTGGTCCTAACATCAACGTCTGCTCCCCTTTCGACAAGAAGCCTCGCCACTGCCTCGTGGCCATACTGTGAGGCTAGTGTGAGTGCTGTCTCTTTAACCAGGTTGCCGGCCTTGATGTCTGCTCCCCTTTCGACAAGCAGCCTTACCAATGCCTCATGACCGCCCTGTGAGGCTCGTGTCAGTGGTGTCTCCATATAGCCGTCACGAATATTAACGTCTGCTCCCCGTTCGATGAGAAGCTTCGCTACTGCCTCGCGGCCATATCGCAAGGCCCAAATGAGTGCGTAACTAGCGTTGACGTCTGCTCCATGTTTAAGGAGGAGTTTCACTGTTGCCCCGTGGCCAATATGTGAGGCCCATGAAATTGGTGTCCATCCACCTTCACCGACATTCACGTTCGCACCATGTTCCACAAGAGCCTTCACTGTCGCCTCATAGCCCCTTCGTAGAGCCAAAAGGAGAGGGCAATCGACGTTAACGTTTGCTCCCCGTTCAATAAGAAGCATCGCTACTGCCTCGTGGCCATTTATTAAAGCCAAAATGAGTGGTGTCTTTCCAAAGACCTCGTCACAAAGGTTGATATCTGCTCCATTCTCGATAAGAAGTGTCACTATCGCCTTGCGGCCGTTCTCTGACGCCCTTGATAGTGGTGTTCGGCCGTGCCAGTCATGTTCATCAACGGCAGTCCCCATCCGGAGGAGCAGCTTGACAAGGCCCGTGCGACCATTCTCGGCAGCCCAAGACAGTGGTTTCCGACAATAACACCCGGATTCGCTCGGGAACGAAGGCGCACCCTCTTCAATGTCAACTCCCTTATAGACTTTCGAAGGAGAGTTCAAAAGCGCAGCAGCGGTATCCCAGAAATGGTTGCCCAAAGCGGCGAACAATGGGTACTCAAACATTTCTCCGATAACATGGGTATTTGGATCTCTCCAGAGCCCTGTGCGGATCAGTTCTGAGAATCCGTTGTTCGCGAGGATATAGACGAGGGCCACCCGCGGGCTGTACCTTGATCCCAGATACTCCCTAAAAATGTTGTTAAGAACGGTCCAGTCGGGCACACGAAAACCGGCCAGGAACGCATCTTGGGGGACGGTGCCTGCCGCAGCATTGGCGTGATAAAGAACATTCCGAGTGGCGTACTCCAGAAAAGGGCGGCGGCTCGTCAAGTGTGAAATAGGCACATGCGCCCATTCAAGTTCTATATATAGATGACAAGCTTTTTTGAGTCGTTCATGGCTGAAGCTTTCCCAGTCAAATCCAAGATCTGGCCATAGTTCATGCAGGCCTCTGTCTCTGACAAGGAAATCTCGGACGGATTCGTGTATGAATTGCACTCTCGGGTCAAATGATTTCGTAATCTCGGCAAGCCCCTTGGAGGAGCTTATAACAATTCTTGTGATACTATCATGAGCCCCTGGGTGAGTGACATCGGGCAATTCCGAGTCCACTAGCCCCTTTAGCGACAGCCCGGACCAGAGGGCATGGCAGAACTCGGCCGGTCCCAGAGGACGCCTGGCGCAAAGGATCCAGAGGATGCAAAGGAGGAGATGCTCCATATCTTCGCTGTCGCGCGTCAAGATATCCTTGAACAGTTCGCTAAGGCCGCTCGGCAACCTACTCAATTTCTTTCTCAGGGCTAGGCCGCCACGACTGGCCTCTTTGTTGAGAATGTCGACTACCAAGACGACCCACAGGAACACGCCGGCAGCTTTCCTGAGGAGCTCCTCGACGAGCTCGGGGTCCTTCCGTCGGAGCCGGATCGCGACGTAGTTTGCGAGGTCATCCCCGTGACCTCTCTCCTCTTCCAGTGTGAGCCGGAGACCCTCCCTGATGTCGATATAGGGATAATGTCGACTGGAGAAACAGATCCGGACCTGGAGACCCTCGCGCGTGGATTCATCTGCCAGGTCTTGAAAGCATTCGACCATATCCCTGACCTGCTGTTCGTCGCACTCGTCTAGAGCATCGACAAAGCAGGTAAGGGCTCGCCTGTCGAGCCGGAAAACGGCGATGCGGAAGAGGTCCTTGAGGTCGTTCAAGGATGGACATTCGATCTGGTTCAGTGGAATGATTGCTTCGTCATCCAGAATCGACTGGAGATCGGGGTAACTGACCAGTAGTTGGTACAGCAGTGACCGGTACATCCCGATAACCGACTTTTCCAGGTAGTCGCCGCGAGCGCTGAAGAAGAATGACAGGACAGTAGCACTAGTACTATGGCCGTACGTCTCCTCCTTCATGCACCGGTATGCGTACTTCATAATTGTCGACTTGCCAGCGCCAGGCTTACCACGGAGCCATAAAAGCCCGTGATGCTGGGCTAACTTGGCGGGATCAAGCCATGTTTGGTAGTTGGGGTGCTTGAGAAACCATTGACATGTTTGGCCGTGGGCGGCGCCGATGTTTGATCGACGCGCATCCATTTGTGCGAAGCAAAGAGATCCCATCAAACGCTGCCGGCGCCCGTTCATCGAGGATTGATCCCGACCTGTACATCATATTGTGTGAGTAAAAATGACGAGAGCTTGCTCCTCGAAAACTCTCAACGTACCGGAATACCGCGACCGCAAAACCTTCACACGTGCACCAGACACGGGAAGGACCTGGAGTAGCTCCCTTGCGTACGCAGCCGCCACGGCGGCTGCATATTTCTGCCATTCCTTGCTCTTATGAGAGTCCGAGTAGTCACAGATGCCGCGAATCGGGAGACAAGGGAGTATATCCATCAGGCCAGCGGCCTCCATTTCGAAACATAGCACGTCAAGTTTTCGAGCAATGCTATCCCGGTGAGTAGCGCTCCTCATGACCTGGTTTCCCGAAGCGATCGCGCCGTAATGTATCAACGGATCAAGTGCCAACCGTCTCCGTCGGGGCACTAGCTTCGAAGGGTCACATCCCTCACAACTGAGAGCCTGAGAGACATGGTCGTACGTCGGGCGGAAGAGGCGATCCAATGAGCTCGGCCGATCATATTCGCGGTTCTCTCCGAACCTGCTCTGCAGTATGGCTAGGACCCGACTGCTCTCACTCTCGTGTTTTGCCCTTAGAGAGGACACCGCTGTGCCGAGGAGTTGATGAGGAGTTTTTGCGGGTGCGGTGTTCTGTATCTGCCCGTTCGGGACGGTCTTCCCTAGATCATACTGCATCACTCTCGTGCCGACGACGATGTCGCCCAGGCGTATGTCGGCCATGCTCGGCACCCCGCCCCCTATTCCCACCATCAACCCGAGGCGGATCGACCGGAACGTACGAATCAGATTTGTTAGCACATTCGCTGCGTTGTTTGTCCCGTACTGGGCTGCTGGTAAGCATGCAATGACAACATCGTGTCCCTCGATGCTGCCGAGTGTGTACGTATTGTTGTCGTTGTCCTGGCAAGGCAAAGCGTCGTGGACTTCGTCGAGCATAGCGCGAGCGGCTGCCATTTCGAAATGCAGGGCGCAGATCCAAGCAATGGTGTACCGATCATATGGATTGAGAGAACTGAGTATCGACCTCTGCGAGTCACCGTCGTCATCAAAGGAGCCGTTGAAAGTCCTGTCCCACCGCATAGTGCGACGGGCGCTTGCCTCAGCGCCACTATCTGTGCCGAGGTCATACTCCGTCTGGTAATTCATATTTGCGGTTTTCTCGGCGTATATGAGGTCAATAAGAGTAGATATCGCTCGAAAGGAAAGAATTGCGTCTCGCCGAACGCGATCAAGGTTATTTGGCCGACTTCACTCGGGGGAGCTTGGACAAGGCTAGGAGGGAGGAAGTTGAGGGGAAACAATCGAGCGCGCGAGGCAGCTGAGGCAGGGTGGTGTCCAGGTTGAGCCAGACACACTTGTCGCCTAGGACGCTGCTACCGCCACCTGGAATTCATTGGTCCGTAACTGCATGGATTAATGATGGTGTAGCTGACCTCTACTATTTTGAGGCTTGCAGGAGGTCTACTCGAACATGTCGAAGGAATTAATTAGACCTCTTATTCAACGAGATATAGTCTCTTTAGGCGTCGAAACAAACTATCAAAAACCTCCATGGCAAACAGGGGGGCAAGAATAGTAGCGGTTTAGTGTCCTCCTGCTGCTGAAAGTGACGATACAATACGGAGGAGGGCTGGGCTAGGTCCAGACCGGTGATACAGCGCAGTTGTGGTGTCTTGGCACCCTGTCTCATTCGGCAACGCTCATGCGGTAACATAGACGTATGTGTCGTGCGGCGGGCTGTCTAAGCGCCCATTTCGGTGTGTTTTATTATCAATATTAGATACGATTGACCTGTGCCCTAAGATCACAGAGTTGTCAGAGCCTGGCTCCTAACACAGCGCCTCCCGTCATATCCCGCCGTGCCCCAAAGACTGTAGCTTTGACATGCCAATATTCTTCCGCGTAAGCTCTTAAGAACTCATTCCATTGTCATCGGTCCCTCCATAAAAGGTGCATGTTTCCACGTTTTACAAGTTAAGCAGTGGCTAACGCGCCAGAAGTCTCCGTGACAAAGCGGCCTCAGGTGGGATTTCTAGAAGACATCTTTTAGACATGACATTGCGCGTCTATGCCAACCTCACTTGTGTGTAAATAAAAGAACGTGAAGCTAGCCTCTGTTAAGGTTAGTATTTGCAGCGGAAGACGTGACGGCTGGGGAGACTACTATAGGCAATGTGTCCGGCGGCCCGGAGCAGGACCGGATTGCTGGGGCCCCAATCCGCCCCACCAGCGCCGACTTCGACTCCGAGGTAGCCCGGCGTCTAAGTGCACGGCACGTCTTGACGGAAGATACATTAATAAGGTGGGTATGTTATGAGTGATATCAATATGTCAATGTAAAGAACGTGCGGAATTAGAGCAGGCAAGACTCCCTATTATGAGGACTCCGCATCATATCTAAGCTAATGCCTCCCATAGAAATCTATAATGGTTCTAGTCCATATTCCAGTGATGAGAGAAATATATATTCCTGCTTTATGGCCTCCCCAAGTCACTTTCTCTAAAAGAGGTATTCGGGCAGCACCAAAGGAGAAATATAGAGGCCGCCCGCCATAGCCAATTCCAAGCGCGTAGGTTGGACCATAAGGTCGCTCGGTTAGCTTGATTGTTGGTCGAATTATGCTTGTGTATGTGGCTAGCCTTATACTTCACCATTCGAGCCTATTAGCATTCAACAGGGCAGAACCCATGATGCAATATCAAGTTGGATCTTTGAGCGGTTTCCCAGTGGGGGGTGGTGTGTCACTAGATGATGGACGACGTCCATGATAGTGGTGGATAGCACGTGGCTTGGGTCAGACTCATGATCGGATGTGTTTCTTCCAATTTTGGTCGAGAGGCAGCCTTCATTACACAGCCAAGTGGGCCAACGCCTTCTAAGTAGAGACACAGAGAGTTCTTTAGAATCAGTGCCCTTAATATTACTTTCCGCTCGCAACTTGGACGACATAAGGGTGCATGTTTCTATAGTGGTCTTGCCTGGTATTGAATGCCTTACCGTGTGAAACGGAACGACAAGCCTGACAGTACCCACGCATCCCATCCGCTATAACCTTTCGTGGGATATATATCCTATTAGCTGGGGGCTCCTGGAGACTATGAGTTTCACCTTCAGTCCTCTTCGCACGTTCCTACACCCCTAAGATCTTCCCGCCATGGAGTGGGCAGATGAACGTGAGCTATTCATTGATATTCCCTCACTTCCCGACATTTCCGGCGAAGGAGCGGATCATTGCGACACATCGATCTTTCAAGTCAAAGATGGTACCTCAGCGCCCCGAAGTCTGCCGTCACCTTCCGAGACTTGTCAAGATCCCGAGCTACACCCGACGCAGAATTGTCATACTTGAATACTTGAACCTTGCAGTAAAGGTCAGGTACGCGTCTAGCCTTAGGCTGGAAGAAGTACAGACTGTGATCGCTATCCGGAGAATGTTCCCAAACGGCGAAGTGCCCATCCCAGAGGTGTTCGGGTGGAAACGGGACGGCGGAGAAGTCTACGTCTTCATGAGCCTAGTTCAGGGAGGGCCCTTGAGCGTGGTTTGAGAGTCTCTTACCGAGCAGAAAGAGGCGTCCATCTGTGGCGATCTCACGAGAATCGTAGCGGCGTTGAAGCGTATTAGGCAGAGGTCACCTCACCCATTTACTAGTACGCGGAGACCCCTGTCCTTGTATTGCAACCACGAGACTGACAGGAGGTTTCGCGTAGGGTCTAACAACGGCGGTCTCGAGGATCGCTATTTTTACCGCCCGAAGGAGGAGGCCGGGCCGGTGCCGTCAGTGAAGGCATTCAACGACCTCATCCTCGCTGCCGCCACAGGCCAAGAGTACGACCCCAGGCACACCACGGAGGGACCCCATAGGGAGGCATTCAGCGATACAGGGAAGAATTACTTCACCCACGGCGACCTGAAACCCACTACATCATGGTTGCAGGACCGCCCGGGGAAGAGAGCATTATTGACTGGGAGCAGTCGGGCTGGTATCCCGAGTACTGGGAGTACTTCAAAGTGAAGTATGGAATAAGCTTTGAGCACGATTGGTATGATGGGGGATGGGTGGAGAAATTCTTGGGTGGGAAAGAGTATGATAACGAGCTCTAGGCGTCAAGGGTGTGTAGATTATAGCTTGTGGGTGTCGTGGGTGTCCGTGGTAGGGTAAGAAATCGAACTCGAAAGCCCGCTTCACAGGGCGGGAAACATAATCTGCGGTTCCCATCGCATCGAATTTGGCGGTTGCGACCAAAATATCAGCCGAGAGACCAGGGAGGTAGTCCACCTATTATCTACGGCCGTACTTTTGTCCCCAAGATGTTGAAAACAGCGTAGTAAATTCGTGAGAATGCCTCTTAGTTTGGAAAGTTTAAGATCACAGTGGGTAACTGAAGGGCTTTTTTTGAAGGTTGCCCAACCTTGCAGCTGCGACTTCGTACTCTATACCCTCCCCAGTAAGCCAAGGCGGCAAAGAAACGAAGTAGAGTAAGGCTGTCGGCTCAAAAGTCCTAGTCGGGGACAGAATTCTCAAAGGGTGAATAGTCGACGGGAGCTCCGGCCTGCCATTGAAAACTCGCGCTCAGGAGAGCATGGTGCACCTACCCGACCGTCCGGACCATAATATCAATGCACTGCAGGCTCAAATTTCTGATTCAAGGGACCATGAGTCACCTAACCTGTCAATACAATTCCATCCTCAGTCGTTATTCGTGAGATCTCAAGATCATCATAGATCATCAACCTTGAGCTCTCCCTCAATATCGTACACACGAACCTTCTTCTTACCCTTCTTTGAGGGAGGGGGAGGAATCCACTCATCCAAATATGGTTCGGGTACCGGGGACAACTGTTCCTCCTTCTTGCCTTTTTCGGTAATCCGAGGAGACCAGTAGGACGAGATGCTTGAAGACTTTTCAGACTCTTGCTCTGGGTTGTCTTCTGCTGCTGACTCGTCCTGAGCGGAAGAACTGATGACGCTTCTGCGCTTATACACGCGCTTGAGGCCCTCAAGTCCTGCCTCAAGAATCTTACGTTTTGCCTCCAAGCGTTTTCTCTCGAGCGAAGATTCTTCGGTCTCTCTTGCAAGGTGAGACCTGTCTTCGTGACCCATTTCCAGGATAGTGTTCGACCGGAAAAGCGTCGAGAGCTTCCCGATCAGGCAGTCTTCCACTGCCAGGTTGCTCACATCATCAATGAACCTTTTCACCGCCACCTGAAACCCGAAAGCGGGACCTCAACTGTTAGTAGCAGTTCAATCCCCCTCATTAATGATTATTGACAGGAAGAAGAGTTCTCTTGCCTCGTAATAAGCCTCCATGTAGTCTACCGCCAAGGCGCTGCCGAACCGCTCCATGTCACTTTCGAACCTTTCTCCCATCAGATCCAGGAGTTGGATCGGATTCGTGCGGATATTGCTGTCCGGGTCTTCGAAAAGATGCGATCCAAACGTCTTACGCAGCAGCTTCTTGATGGCGCGTTTGTTCCGCGCCTGCTGAATACGCTGTATGTTCTCGGTGAGTTGGGGGTTGTACGTGATGGGATGCTTGTGCACGGCCGAGGCGAGCAGCTTCTCGACTTCGGCGTCTAACTCGGCCTTCAGCCCCTCGATTCCCTGCCCAACAATTTTGAGAACGCCTTCCGCAACGTCGCTAGCGGCGACGTGCTCAACTATCATCCGGGTCGTCGACTCCACCGCGCCCACAATATCCTCCACGAGAAGACTCGTAAACCTTCTCCAGGGCTCACATTGCTCCGCGACGAGGTCGCTAACAATAAGCGGGTTGAAGAGGCCTGGAAGCTCTCTGCCCTTGAAAAGTTTGAGGCGGTTCGTGACCTTTCGTATGTACTCAGACCGGCGTATGCGAGGCGAGTGGCGGACTTCGAGACTATCCTCTCCCTCGCTCTCCGAATCGACAATGTGCAGACTCTGTCCGCTCAACCGCATCTCGACTGCAAATTGGCCAAGTCGGTCCTGCACCACGGCTCTCAGCCTCCTAGGGAATCTGTTGCTTTCCTTTTGATTGCCGAAGAAGCGGTCGGTGTACGTGCCGTCGACGGCCTGCGTCATCAGCGACGTGTATCCCTCGCCCACCCGCAGCAGGTAGCTCAACTGCTGCTGCGGGGTCTCCCGGACAGGACCGAGCTGCTCCAGCCTCCCGGCGCAGTCGCGGATGCCGTCCTCCACGTCCTGCACGAGGCTTGGAAGCTGCTCGACGATCTGGTCCTTCAGGACCGCGCTTAGCCTGACCCTCAAGGCCGCTACGCCGCAGCGTGACGCATCGATAGACGCCCACGGGCCCCGCAAAAAGAACTCCTCCTCAATGGCGTCGCGCTCGGCCGGACTAGCATCTCGCTCCTCGAAGTTCCGGTTTCTCAGGACGTGCCAGCCGAGACGCAGTTCCTGCTCCCGGTTCTGGACCAGGCCAACGAAGTAACTCTCCGACTCGGAGCCTGCGTCCAAGGTATCGGGCTTCGTGACGAGACCAATAGTGCGCAGACCTTCCGGATCGGCACTCTTCGCCATCCGAGTAACCTCCTGCAGGACATAGTCGTACTTGGCCGACACCACGGTGAGGATGATGCTGCGGGGTTGGGCCATGTATCTCTCCACCATGGTGCGGACAATGTCGGCGTCGGCGTCGGATTGCTTCTTATTTCCGCTCCTGAAGAGGCCTGGGAGATCTACCATGGTGAGGTGCGGCTGGCCCGGCCCCGTAAGCTCGATGCGGAGGATGTCTTGGTAGAATTCCCCAGGGCCGGCCTGCTCAGCCATGGCCCCCTTCGCCTCCTCCGTCACGGCCTACAGGCCGTCTTCCTCAATTCTCGCGTTGGGTTGCCAACTTTCGAGGCGCTTTTTATCCTCTCCGACCCTGCTCTCGCCCGGAGTGATAGATACCTTGGTAACTATATCGGGGCCGCGGCGGAGGACCAGCTCGGTGGCGAACCGGGTGCAGAGGCCATCTCTGGTGGGGAAAGGCATGCCGGAGATGGCCTCGAGCACGGAGCTCTTCCCTGCGGATTGGTCTCCGCAGACAATAGTTTCCGGCAGGTCAACATAGTGGCTGACGCCCTGCGAGCGGAGGCTGTCGATAATGTCGAGGAGGCCACGGTTGTCTCCCAAGGCGATGTCAATGTCTTTCATCATGGTCTTGCCTTGATAGGGATGGCTGACTTGGAAGACAGGAACGCCACTTCGCAGGGGACAATAGAACAACGCATATTCCACAATCATATAGAAGAGAAGGCGACGGATCCCCAAGATCCCTCAGCCTCACTTGGGAGATATCGCAGTGACAGTGTGGAAGGCCTCCCGCAGGAGTTGGGCACCCAGACATTACAGCGTTTCTGCACCTTTGTCGCCCCCAGTTGTGCCACATGCATAAACGAGGTTTGCTGATTGGCAGGCTAGGTGAGGGGATTCGACAATGATGCTGCCCATCAGTGGGTTATTGGTGCGGGCTCTTTCGAGGGCCACGATCACAGAAACGCGTACTTGGAAAGACTTGAAAGGAGGGCGTCTTTGATGCAGTCTTATTCGTTAAATGTATTAATCCTACCACAATGCTCGAGTGCACTTCAATGAACAGTTTAATCCAAAATGGCTTTCCGCATACTGGATACCCTGCTCGTCAAGATGGCCGCCGCTCGAGTCCTCAGTCCGAATCATCAGACAGGCTCTCATCTGTACCCGTAATCTCTAGCCTTGCCCGCGGTAATGATCTTGGTCCAGTTGACACCCCCGCCGACAACGTCAAAGAGGGGCCGGCAGTCGAGTCCTGATTCCCCGGCCGCCGGGGAGCAGTCAATGCCGTCTTCAGCTCTTGCCTAGTCAACTGCTCAATTCTTTTGCCCAGTTTCAAGAAGACAGTGTCCTTGGACCGTCCAGAAGCTGCGTATGTGGGTGGCGGCATCCACGACGGGTAGATTTTCTGGTGACAGGCTGAGACCCGGAGCCTGAGCGGATGCTGTAGTAGATACTCGTGACAAAGAAAGCAGGCCCTTTTACTAGTCCCGATAAAACGCATCCGGGGCTCCAAGCCAGGATTGCCCTCGTAGAAGACTACGATTTGCATCTCAGCGTGAAGCGTTAGGTTCTTCTTGCATGCTTTACGCAGCCGGCCTTCGGCATCCTCTGTTTCCAGGTGCCTTCTCAACTGTGTCATTATCACCTCTGGATCTTCATGCCTGGCGAGGTTCTTGACGGTTGTTAGGAGGGGAGCCTTCTCGCGTTGGATGGAGAATTTACGCGGTGCTGGAGCCTCCACTCTTCGGATGTTAATGTTGGCGAAGATCTTGGGCTGCTCCGCAGCAAGCTTCGCCATGGTATTTATCGCAAAGCGATAGCGAGCGATCTTGTGCAAAACGTACAGCCAGGGCGGCTTTTGTGCACGGTCGAGTGCAAGCAGACTTTGCAACTCCTCGGCATAGACCCATCTGGCTTCAGACGCCCAGACAATGAGCATGGCCGTAGTAGCAGCGGTCCACATTGTGACGGGTGTGGGCGCCGTGAAAGGGCAACTCTTCAGCCAGCGCTCAAATCCCCGCTTAGTCCGTGTTTCCGGCTTCACCGAATCGACATTGTGCCTGGGCCGCGCCGCCTCCCGTATATCGCTGCCTATGTTATATTTTTCGATTTTCTCGGCCATGGACAAGATCCGACCTCTGTCCAAGTCGGCAATCAGACAGAGAATATCGTGCTCCGCTTCCTTCGTCGACGTTCCTGCAATGATATCGTCCAACCCATGTCAGCCAGTCAACCCCTCCTTTGTCTCTTTCGTATCTTTGGCTACTTCTCTCAGAGACATTCCACATCGAATCATTACAAGACGTACCCTTTTTAGCAATTGATCGAAGTACTTCCAGAACCTTTTGAAGGCCAGCCAAGTCCCCCGTTGTCAAGCCGCGGTTGCGAGCGACTCGCAGAACGGCTCCTGTCGGGGCATCCTGTTCTAAGCAGACAGCAGAGGCCGTCTCTGCACCAGAGCCCGATGTAGAGCAGATGAGAGCGAAGGAGTCGAGAAAGTTCTGCTTAAGCTGCAACACGCTCAAGATGTCGATATCGGGGTTCTCGTCGAGCGGGGTTCTCGTCGGCTCCCCGCGAACTGGATCGATCAAGCTGAGCAGTGCCGAGTTCACGATGAAGTGTTTAAAGCCCGGCCCGCTTGGTTGAACTAATGCTGCATTCACAGTGGAAGCGGTCATAATCGACATAATAAAGAGTTAATATCGTCAGCTTGTCTGAGGAAATGGGATCCTCATTGCTGGGGTGGGGGGTATAGAAGTACCGAGGGAGGAAAGGATAGAACCTTGATTCCGTACCGCACCGGGTTCTTTGCGGCGGCTTCTAGTCAGTCTCATGCTTCAATGACATCAAATGCGTTTTGCCCAGCCTGACGTGACGGTTGGTCACATATATTAGACGTGATTGGGCCACGTTGTGATGCAAAAGCCCGCATACTTCTAGCACATATGTCATGCACACAGCGCCAACTGGGCTTCCACCATAGTCTAACCGCGTCCCTAGGGCCCGTACTTCCCCTCCCCGTAACCCTCTCTCACGTATTTGAACCCTTGGCCTCCCGCCTGCACATTCTCATCCGCGGCAATACACCCGTCAAGACTTTCTAGAACACTTCCGCTACTCACCATTGCGATTACCTATGGTTCTATCTCCACGGTGGGCTCCGGCCAACGACGACGAGGCTGGTCTGCCCAGTGCAGAGACCAGTTCCTCTGAAGGCCATGTCGCCACAAATGCAGACCAGGCAATGCCCAGTGCGACCAGGGACACACCTACCGGAGGCGGTTGGGTGGATGGCGGAACGATCAATCCAGCGCTGTTGACTCTCAACCACATCCCAAGCGACCTTTCAGGCTACGACGCGCCCATGCAGCAACCTTGAGGTGCTAGCATGTTGTCACCGCCACTCTCGGCCACCCCTGGTGCTGTCGAGACTGCGGGATATATGGCGCGTAATCACATGGAGCGTGGAGAATCGGGAGATGTGGGTTTCTATACGCCTCCGGGGCCTCCGGCATCGGGAAGACGGCCGAAGGCCCGCGTACGCTGCAGATGGAAAGACTGCGACTTTCAAGAATCCGATGCCCGTAAGATGGAGTGAGTCACTTTGTTTGGGTCCCCCGTCATTGCCTTACTAAGTCGTTAATGTTGAGCTCAACTGTCAGGGAACATGTTACCATCCACCGACGCTGTCCCAAAGAGGACTGTGACTGGGCCGAAGCTCTTGATACAAAGAAGAAGGATCGCCACGTCTGGGACTACCACAGAGTATGGGCCGAAAGCACTGGATATCCTCCCATAGGCACGCGGTGCGACGAGTGCCCCGCTGCTTTTGCGCGTAAGGATGGCTTGAATCGCCATAAGAAGGAGGTGCACGGCCGTAAGAAGCGTGTGAGGAAGTCGGGGGGCTAAGATTCGGGTGTAAACCCAGCGGGACCTGGCTAATGATAGTGTTTGTTGAAATGGCCGAGGTGCCGCGCGACTTTGAAAGGAACTTGCCATGTTCTTTGTCTCTTTTACGAAACTATCACAAAAAGTCCCTCCATGCGGTGATTTTACTCACGCAGTGTATGCGCGAGAGACGTTCCGACGATGCACACCCGCCGGGGTTCGCTGTGACAAATTGATATCGAAGAATACTATCCATCCTCTCAACAAGTAGAGTGTGACCTTGTATCGACGATTTCGCCGTTGCTGGGCTCTTATAGGCCCCACGTCCCTTCACTCTTCGCCGGAATCCGGCGGGCCAGCTCAATGGGTGGTGTCGGCGCTAGGGGCCCTGGGCGGGCCGACGCATTGACCCACCCAGACCCCGGACCCCGGACCCCGGCAATCCCGCCGATTCCATCCCCGCTCCCGGCTCACGAATTAAACAACCACGATGCCAGGGCTGCAAACCTCCAGGCCAGCCCTCGTCGCGGTCGTAATTACCTTGTGCGCTACCTACCTCTAGCGAGAGAA
>JAXQGT010000201.1:0-14608 GCA_037040375.1 Basipetospora sp. M8501
CGAACGCGACGGGCTGGACAAGCTGAGCAATACAATATCACCCTCACAGGGTTCGGGACGCAGCGGATCGCAGGACAACCCTTCTTGGGGAGGTGACAAGGCGGCTCTTCTCGGCGAGGCATCCTCCTCGGCTAGCAGAGCGAGACCCAGCGGTCGCGTAATCGGCGCACCACTCCCGGAGACGGATCAGACGCGGGAACTAGGCAATGCGCAGGTTCTGTCTCTCCAGAAGGCCGTGCTCAATGAGCAGGACGAGAGCGTGAAGCAGCTGACCGCCATTGTGCGCAGACAGAAGGAGATCGGGCTCGCGATCAAGGGCGAGGTGGATCGGCAGACGGAGATGCTGGACTTGATAAGCGATGATACGGACCGTGTGGGCGCAAAGCTCAAGGTCGCAAAGAACAGGACGAAGAATCTATGACTCCTCGGAGCGTTCGTACGGGGCTTCATATTCACAGTGGAGATGATTGTGTGGGCCGATCGCATCGTGCGGAACATAATAGCTGGGCTTGCGTGGTGCATGAGCTTGATGGTTTACCTGGTGGGCAAAGCTGCCAGCATTGGCATTTAGATGATTATAATGACGAGTCTCTCTCAGCAATGAGAGCAAAGGTACTAGTACGTGTAGTTGACGGAAGAGACATGGGTAGCAAAGCTTTTCGCTTTTGCCTTCTACACTCCCCGTTCGTCCTTCAGTCCCAAGTCGCCCGCTTTTTCTCTCACGGCTGAATGAGCGACCAGATCAGTAAGGTACAACAGGAAATACGGCGAAATTCATCCTCACTTAATTGTACCCGGCATCAAGGGAAATTGTGTCATTCACTTCGCTGGTCGTCAAGATACGGCACCAGCATACACGTCCTCCGTACAAACAGCGAACGACTACACTGTAGCTCGCCATGCGATTACGCAGACATACGTCACTGGCTGCTTAACGGTTGCTCGGCAACCCGGCAATCACCAACGCGTTCTTGTCGTTATACCAGCGTGTTCCGGCTTGTTGACGCCTAATCAATAACTCCTTAGGCACCGATCCCGTCCCCCCTCGATAACGTGAATTGTTCCCAGAGTGGGCTATGCCATAACAACAAACCTATCCTACTTACGAGTATTATTATGAAGCGACGAGATCGGCCAATGCCTCTCTCACCTCTCAATTATTCGCGTCAATTATGACAGCAGGATGAACACGACGGCCGGCAAATCAAGACACGGGGATCGGGACGGGCCACCGAAACTTGACCAGACCCCAGAAGCGCTAGTGAGGCTCGAGCGGGTCACCGTCTGTCCCTGTCAGACACTATTGGAACATCGCAGAAGGCGTGGGTTGGACCCCAGCTCTCAATACGATGAAGATTGACAAATTACGTGGCGCTTGCACACCAGAGCCTGGCTTCCCCTCATCTGCCCCCATGGTCAGAGGCTGGTTTGAATGGAGATGTGACGAGAAATCCCGGTCAGGAGAAAGAGGATTGGTGACGAGTTACGAAGGGATGCGGAGATGCGCAGCTCGTAATGCGTCCTGATAGGTCCTCAATGTGTCTTGATGTCCTCACCAGACGCGTCGAAAATCGACATAGTAGCCTCCTGAATCCGGCTTGGTCGGGGGCAGTTCCAGTAGGGGGCCAGCACTGTCGTTGGGGTAGATTCGTACTCCGTATCGCAAGCTCACTTCATAGTCCCAAATTGCTTCTTGGTACGAACCCCTAACCGACGGCCCGTCTCTGCTCCATCGAATTTGGTCGATGATTTTATTTTTGCGTCGAATGACTCCTCATAATGAGAGTTGTTTGGTGCCCCCACATGATCTATGCATCCTCGAGAGGACCTGGACGGACCCAGCACATGGCTGGTACCCGGCGTGGGGCGTTCTGAAGTCGGAAAGCGCCAGTCTTGGCAGTGGCACGAGTTTCCTCCTTTTTCCCATTCGCTGGTGGGTGCCCTTTCCGTCGGGAGGTGGAGCCCAACACAGCCCATTCTCCAAGTGGTCAATTTCTCTGGTGCAAGTAAACAACCCGCCCCGTCCACCTGCCAGACTCGAACAAAGTTGAGACCTTTTTTTTTCTATCCCCACCGCCAACGCAAGCTACGTTGATTTCTCCAGTGCTTTTACTACACAACACTAGGGCACGAGCTTCGATCGCTCGATTCGATCGCAACCACGCAACTATCTTGAGCATCCTATCAGTCCTGAGGGCACCGGCCCTTCAAACAAGCTACCGGAGAGAGCCCATTCACCTTGACCCTGCCCAGCTCGCTGGGATCCCTTGGGCTTGCCGGAGCTGACCCCTATTCTCTCTTAACCTTTCTTGACTTTGTCTCTTTGCATCGGTTTGGGAGCCTGGCGTTCTGTTTTTTCTGTCAATGTATGCCACATCCTATCCTCCCAATATTGGTGATCCTCGACTGCCACAGGGGCTATGATCAATTGCTTCCAGGAGTCGAAGCTGACGATTCGGTTCATTCCAGTGCTTTCTCGATTACATCAATGGCCCTCACAATCGCCCGAATAATACTTTATCCACGACAATCTACTTATCGCCAGTTCAAACTCTTGACGAAGCGACCAGTTTTTTTGTTGCTAAGCACCCGCGACAATGAGCCAGCCGCCTCCACCTCCGCCGCATGGCGAGGTACCAAAGTCTTCCGGGCTCCCGCCGGGGAAGTATGACATCTTCGTTATACCACAGCATTCGGCTGGCTCTGGCTTTCTGTACCTCCCGTCTCTGCAACCGAATGTCAACAGCTTTGCAGCCGGCTTCGCCTGTGCGTTGATAATGGTCGCCATGTTCCAGAGCATGGCTCCAGCTTTTCAGACGTGGTGGAGCAGCTTCCAAGGAATGGGAAATATGGGAATGACCATGCTGATGGTGGCAATCGGGGTGGGAGCATGGGCCCTTGGAAGAACACAACAGGACCAGCCAAATCCTCCAAGGCCTGATCCTTCCGCTGGGCCCGGGAACATGGGAGGTGGCGCATCTGGAAACTTCTCTGGGGACTCTTCCGGTGCTGGCCCAGCTCCTGGAGCTGGGCCACCTCCGAATGCATCTCAGCAACCACCACCCCCACCGCCGCCCCATTCCGAACCACCACCGTATCCCGGGCGTGCCCCAGGATCAGAAAGACCCAAACCTTCATGGCAGCAAAGACCGCAGTCCGGCTCATCCCGCGCGGAGACGCCAAAAGGCTCTTGGGAAAAGGCCCGGGAAGAGACACGTCGACGCGAAGAGGAACGGAAAACCAAGGAGGAAGAACAGAGAAAGAAGGAAGAAACAGCCAGAAAACTCCGAGAGCAAAGAGAAAAAGAGGCGAGGGAGCGAGAGCAGCGGGAAAGAGAGGCTAGGGAACGCAGAGAAAAACTAGAGGCCGAGCGTCGAGAGCGCATGGAAGCTGAAAGGCGAGAAAAGGAACTTCGCGAAAAGCTGGAGCACGAACGCCTGGAGCGAGAAAAGCTGCAAAGAGAGAGGGAGAGGCTCCAGAGGGAAAAGGAAGAACGCGACAGGGTGGACAGGTTAGAAAGGGAGAAGCTCGAGAAGCTTGAGCGAGACAGGCTGGCACGCCTGGAACAGGAAAGGATTCGGAACGAAGCGAGGGAGAAGGAGGCCAGAGAGAGAGAAGCCAGAGAGAAGGAACTCGCCGAAATGCGGAAACGCGAGGAAGAAGATGCTAAGGCTGCCAGAAAGGCAAGTACTTACGCCTTCTCTGGCGTGGGGGAGAGGATCAACCCGTGGCCGAATGGAAAACCTAGCCCAGCAGCCGCGGCACCTCCGTCTCCTTCAACGCCACCGAAGGCGGCTCCATCCACCGTCTTTAGCAGTCCTAACAATGAGAAGCGGCCGCCAGCACCGTCCGTCAAAACCTTCACAGGTACCGAAGACGAGGCATACTCCTTTCGACCCTACGATAAGCCCAAGCAGCCCAGAAGGAAGAACTCATTATCCGAATTTTCCGAGACTTCATGGGCCCCGTCTCATACGACAGCACGAACCACCCCGCCGCCGTCGATGCGTATGCCGTATACGACCAAGGATCCTGACAAGATAGTCATCAAGGCCGTTTACCTCTTCATGAATCAGTTCTCCAAAACACCCGCGAGCCAGCTTGTGTCGGGCGTGGGCTCTGTCACGGACGGACTGATTCTGAGGATCACGACGGAGGGCCTCTTCATTGATGACGACGTCAGGGGAGTCCCACAACGCGAGTGGGATGTGAAGGCCTGGACTCTGAAGCAGGTCGAGGTATGGTGCCCCCCGCACTGTTTGACTCCATCTCCCCTCACCCCGGGTGCGAACAATCCAAACTCCCCGAACGTCCTTCACAAAATCACCACTGCGCGAATCCGAGACCGGGGCGTCCCCAAAGTCCTTACGGGTGACGACGCAGACCTCTACCTGACGGAGATGCTGCACGCCTGCAAGAACTGTTGCCGTCTCGGTCTGTGCGAGGCCACGTTTAGAGGTACTAACATCCCATCTCCGGCTGGGCAGAGCGGAGATTGGAAGCAAAAGGGCCTCCACCTTCTCCGCGCCACGATAAGGGACCAGGAGGGGAAACGCTACCTCTTCGTGCTCGGAGAGGAGGAGAGCTGGAAGGTAGCCGTTGGCCTGCAGCGGTTACGACGAGGCACGCAAGCGAGAGCCCTCGGAGTCAGCGCATTGACCAGTATGGATGCTAGAGGCTCTCTGGAAATGCTGGGCTGGGTGTGATGGAAATAACGGAGTTCCCCAAGGCTCGTGACCTTGTTTGGATTTGTTCCCTCCCATGCACTCGGCCGGTTCATCAACCTGCCGACGCCCTTCGATTCGGTACATACTTTAGCAGCACAACACTTCACTCCATGCAATCGAGAAATGGTTCTCCGCCTGTGGGCACACGCCGCTCGCTTTCTACGACTTCTGACTTACACCGCGCACTCCGCACTGCACACCCCTACCTCTTACCCCCTGCACGATCGGTTTCATGAGAAGAGCTTCGTTCGACGTACGACAATCTAGCATTTTGCAGCGATAACTTTAGATCATACCCCAGTTTGTCAGCATATGTGCTGTGCTACTCTGATTCAGACATGTGCATTTCTTTCTGCAAACCCCCAGCTTAGTGCTTCGTGTCATTCGTTTGTCATTTTTTGCAGTCTGGTTTACCCGTTTGCCCGGAGTCGGAAGCAAACCTTTGGATGCGCGGCAGGGAAAGATTGTGTCATCTGGCGCCAGCCTGTTTTGAGCTTCACGGTGGTAGATATAGACTGGAGACCTTTGGAGATTGTACGTACACCCAAACGGTGTGTGTGATGCCTTGACGAATTCAATACGAACATGAACTTTTAATGTCCCCCTAACTGATAAACTCCTGGTGATGTCCAGCCGTGCAGGCTATCCATCGATGCTACTCGAAGGATGGACAGCGTCCAGCTCTGATCTCGCAATGCCTATCATACATCAGGACTTGCTAACCGTCCGGAATAGGAGAGAATAAAGTCGTCGGTAATAATGGTTTCAGTGTCTATTCGAGGCTGTCCCAGGCTATTAGCATCATCCTTTGTCCCGGAGAGCACTCAACCAGGTGTCGCCTTACTTTGAAGTGAAACTGCTGCTCATGATGCTACCATGATCCAGCATTGGTGGGAAGGGCTTCCAAGACGTGCAGCAAGCGTCGGTTACATGATTCCATCACTGGGTATCGCGCCCCTGACGCCCTCCCAGCGCCTCCTTGAACTGCCGTCGAGCCCACGCCCTCCATCCCTCCGATGCATCCTCACCCGTGATGCTGGAGTCCTGTGACTTCTGGGAGCTCGACTTCTGGGAGCCATCGCTGCCTTGGTAGAAAGTAGTGGCCGCGCGGTGCTGGTCGAACTCGAGAGTGTTGGCCGCGGCCTTCTTCTCCTTGTCGGAGACGGCCCCGTTGGCGGAGATGCTCCTGTGAATGTGGGACGGAACGATGCCAGCAGGCCTCGGATTGCGTGACATGCTTGTTGATGGGCGAGTCATTGCTACTCGACTAGGTGTGGTGATGGATAAACTTGAGGTGGTGACGATTCGAGGTCGCAAGATCAAGATCGGAGTGTTGTTCGTTGGCGAAGTTGTTGGCCTTTTCAGAGTTGCAGATATGGTGATGGTGAGGAGGATTAGGGAAACTAAGAGCAGGAAAGTAAACATTTAGGTCAGTGGGGAAAGGGTGTTTGCTATTAAAAGGATATGAAGGGGGGGTTCCGTAGTAATACCAGCTCCAGGTAGTGGAAAGGGGGATTTTGAGGCCTACCGTTTTTAAGTTTGTGCAAGTTGAGTTTTCGGTGGGACAATGGTCACCGGCGAAGACTGGGTCACTGGCAAGCATTACCCGACGTGTAGGAGTTGAAGTTTAAACTGAATAGACTGGAGTTGATAATGTATTCCATCGATGGCAGTCGCGGTCTTCTGTTCGTGAGAGCCTCATCAAACGCCTGCTTACTTCTAGTGAGGCAACAGGGCCACGTAAACTACTGTCCTTCGGTGTTTTCATCGGGCCCTGCCAGAGATGACACCACTTAGTATGTGCCTCTCCAGAACAGTCGGGGACTTTCTGTTCCTGGGCGATGGATGCTTGAGGAAGGTGCAAACCTCTTGCGGCTGCTCACACGGCGGGAGGTTGTCCTGGAGCTAACGATGACCTCGATTAGGTTGGCAGTCCTTGAGAATCCATGGGAATACACTTGAAGAATCAGGCCACATGCGACCCATCTTTCTTAACATGAACATGGACTAGTCGTGATCTCTGGTTTGTCAGAGTGCCAAAACTCACTCGACTGCAGAGTATCAATAGCTGTGGCTACAGCACCCCCCAAGCATTCCGCTAAGCAGCTTCCCGCCGCCCGAGAAAGGCGTTGTTTCTTCCCCAAATAGGCGGTCTGGAATTTGCATCGATGACAGGCTATAGCTTTGATGCTGTACTCAAGTGCACAGGATGGGCCTTTGCTTGTTTTCTATCGAAATGGCTTGACAGTACGGGCGGCTGCTCTCTGCCACCAGTTGAAATCTCGAACGGTTGGTCCTCCGCTCTCTACGCAACACAAGCAACGGGAGAACTCGGGCCCAGTACAGCACGCCTTGGCCGCTTCGGCTTCACTAGAGTCATTGTCCACGCTCTCCCTAGTGGTTCTTACCTGCAAGCTCTTTATATCTCGGATACAACTGGGTAGGGACAAGCCCGGGAAACGTTAACTCTGTCTGCTTCCAGTTCTACCTGCATGACTACCCGTTCTTCCGCCTTGATATTAGGTACCTCGAGCTAGTCCAGCGGACACTCCTTCATCTAGTCCACAGGAGGAGGGGTAGAATCCCTCCTTCACCACAAGCATGGTATCTGACGTGGCAGCGAAATCAATGGGATACTGCCAACAAGACTACGCACCGCCCCTTTTAGCTCAAGCAACCAGTTACCACATCACGCCACAGGCATCCATCAATTTGTTACATGAAAGAGGTGTCCTCGAGAGGCAAAACCAAGGAAGGCGATCATGGATCCAGCGGGGGTACGCCACGAGACCTGAGATGCAGAGTCATGGCCTGGTCTTCTGGGCCCAACAAGGCGACTCAGGACGTATAAGTGCACGTCTTTGGCCCGCCGAGAACATTACGTCTATTCGAGGTACTTTCGTACTTTGGGTTAAGCTGCACTAGTCTACGCGCCGTCAGTTGTGGCTGGAGTGGAGCTATACTACTTTTGCAGTCCCATACGAAAAGATCAAGAACGGTCTGCCATCGAGAGCTCAGGGCCTAGTAGTGCCAGGGTGCAGATCGAGCGTGTTATCCTGCTGAGCGGAACAAGCAGCTGAGAAGTGAGGAGGAGGGCTTCTGCGCCCGACCCTCCCCACCCCGCGTACACGACACCGTCCACCCCCACAACATCGATGCGCTCTCTTAGTGGTGCGGCAAGCCGGTGAGGAGATGCCGGTGCAGTCATGGTGGGCGGGAATGAGATAGGCCTCGAGTGCTTTATGACATGCCATTCTGCAAGAGCGGATGTCGCTATCACACTGCAAGAGAAGGCTGCCTAGCAAGCCACTTCCTTTCTTCCTATTTTGGATGGGAAGGAATGCATAGTCGGAAACAGATCATCCAAGGATGTGGGAAGGATGGGTGTTGATCTCCCTCTCTGCAGAACAAGCTTGCAGATAGACTGGGCTCCTCGATGTGACAGGTCTGCCTATACATGTACAAGAGTAAAAGGGGAACGGGAATAAACACCCACGCCCTGTATCGTGTCGTGGAGAGGGCCCAATACTTCTAGCCCTGGTGAATAGTCTCGGTTGTCATGAGCATGGTACAACAAGAATGGTCTTTCAGGCAAGAGTGTGAGCTCTTGGAACATCTGAAGGGGTACAAGCGCACCTGTGCAGGTTAAAAGCCCCCGAGACCTTTTGCCAACGAGCCTCTACTACCAGCGCTTAGGCAAAGTGGGCGAGGGAGGCAGGATATCATGGCCCGAGGGAGGAGTGGGATGCTCAACTTACCTCATCTCCATTACAGCATGGGAAACGCCCAACATGGGACGAGTCGATAACCGGGTACCTGGGTTTATTGTGTTCCCACGTAGAGCTAGAACCTCTCCAGAGAGGGAAAAAGATCTCCCTCACTATATCGATCCTTTCGAGTCTATGCATCTCCAGCCCTCCGCCTCGAGAGGCCTGTCGTACAAAGCCTGGTGTCTTTCCAGTACGCGGCCAAGAACGGAAACCCCCGCGAATTTATACCAGGCGGATGAGACTGTGAGTGAAAAAGTCATGAGCGAGGCACAATGCCTGTGATGTGGCAGCAAAGAGGAATTAAAGTTTATAATTATAAAAGGGGTATGAGAGCTTTGGGAGGGGCCGTGGGATAGGGCCAAGACGGTGAAAAGTAAAAGATCCACCCGGGATATAGACCTGGAAGTACCAAATTTAAAGCAGAAGAATGCACCTCGAAACAAAAGAGGCTTGGCTTGTCTCGCGGACCAAGATTCGAAACGGAGCCTCCGACTATGCCACACCAACCAAAGCACATGCGCCGACGAATACTAGCACTTTCTAGAAGCACGGGCCGTTCTCACTAGGGCCCGGTGGCACTGAGAGACCATGATCCTGTAGTTTGCGGATCAAGGAGCGTTCCTCGGACGCTGAACAAGGGTGGACGCATTAGCCCATCAGATCTGACCCTGGGACGGGATGCTACCTGAGAAGACCAGGTGCAGGGAGGCGGGAGAAAAAGGGGTGGGGCTCGCTACTTACATGGTCTCTCCACTGGGACATCGGAGTCGTAGACTCTGAACGCTCGGGTCTCAGCATGGTCGACGAGGATTGCGCTCTGTGGATCATCGAAATCCATCCTATATACGTCCACCCTGATGGAATAGGCCCCGGAGTGTGCGATAAAGAGATTTGGAAACATGAAGGCTATTGCTGTTCTCCGTTCCCTCTCCTCAAGGGGAACGCCCGACGCTGAGAGAGTGCCGCCAAGCTCATCTGAGAGCAAGTTCCCTTCGGAGTCGAGGAGGACCGCGGTGGCAAAGGTGTAGTAGGCATCTCCGGCATTGGTCGAGGACGACGATCGCCCCTTGACAACGACCGGGTGGTAGATGTTGGCGCTAGTCCTCCACTGGGAAGGCGGCTGTACGGCGACTGAGAACATGCTGGACCAGGACAGTTGGTTGGACCTCTGGGTGGAGACTGCAGACAAGGGACGGCGAGTGGGAAGCCGGGTCGCTTTTGTTGAGGTTTTGGAGGGCATCGTCTCGACTTATACGCTCCTTGTCGTCTCCGTTTTTGAAGCTCGTGTTCCGGGATTTTCCTGAGAAGTCGTTGAGTGAAAAAAAAAAAAAAAGGACCAAGCCTCACTGATTGGCATTCGCAGCCCTGACCGGAGTATCCGTGTCAGTAGCAGCGACAACAGGCCGAGAAAGACGAGGCGGGGAAGGCCGAGCCAGGCAGGATCCTCGGGTTTCCTGTTGAAGAAGGAGCTGATATACAGGCCGGTGAGAGTCTTGTCAATGGGGAAATCTACCAGGGAGGTTATCATCAAAACGTGATATCGGATGAGGAGCAAGGACTTCATGTTGAGTGTGAAGGAGAGTCTGGTGGAATCGGCCTCACTTATACTGGGACCATGCTGAAGCCACCACTCGTATGATTGGTGTGAAGAGGCAACTTTCTAACTGTCCCCAAAAACTTCAAGCCACTCGGCCAGGGTTCACCAACAACAACGACGCCATAGGAAGAGTAGTCCCAAGCAACACCACGGCGATATACCGATATACCCACTCCACAATGTCGGAGGAGGACTCAAGCCCAACATTTGCACCCCAGGGTCCCGGATATCGCTCGTTGCAAGATATGACGCCCGACGCCCCACCTTGTGATGGCGTCGTCTGCGTGCTCCTGTATGGACTTTAAGGCTTACCAGGCCCAGATGGCGGTTGAAGGGATATTGGGGTGGAGAGGGCGTGGAAACAAGCAGCAACTCGGGGAGTATGAAAGTCCACGCAAGCGCACTGAGGAGGTAGGTAGGCGTCGGCGTATCTTGTCTTCTCTCCCCTTTTCCTTGTACTCGACCTGCAATAAGCAGATGAGTTAGACAGAAGTAGCCCGCGAAGGGTTCATGTCTGAATGAATGGAATGTATGAGATGTGAAAAGGTGTGGAAATGCAACGAAAACTTGGACAAGGGCGAGGATATAAGAAGAGGGTTGGACAACGGCGGGACAAAAAAGCAATCCACCGGAAGCCCCAAGGGCTTGAATGGTGGGATGTGTTCAAGTTCAGTCTCGGCGTTCAGCCCCAGCAGCCCGTGGGTCTCTTGACCAGGCGATCGTCCACTCCGTAGCATACTAGTAGGGGTGACAACGCCACGGTAATGAAGCCACCACCAGGTTGTCGGTGCGGTGCGAGGCGCTAATACAGTGCCTTTCCGTACACGCGTACGAAGTATACTCCTCATAGCGATGGGGTGCGCATAGCATGGGTGCGGGCTTTTTTTATCGGATACCTGGATGCAGGATATCTGCCGCACCGAATTCTCGAGCCTAGTCTCGCTGCTTGATGTTAGATATGCATGCTGTTGAGAGATTCCGCGCTCGGCCAAGGTGGCTATCATGGTGGAAGAGAACCTTCCAACGAGGAGCGATACGCGACGGACGCTAGCACTCGGCAGCCGGAGAGTTTACGGTGAAATGTGCTCGGAGCCACCACTATTGTTGACTAGGACGTTTTCGCAGTCTCGAACCCCTTGAAGTCGGGAATTGCTGCTGCTTGAACATGTAGTGTATGGAGCATGCTTTGTGCTCAACTGTGATCAGTTACTGGAGTTGAGGTTGACTTTGAATGTTGTCGGCCGTAATAAACCACTGAGGCTCAACATCAATGACCTGTCGTGCGCATGGCTTTATCTGGACATTGTTTATTACGCTGCTTGGTACAGTGTACTTTCGTACCCTGCACCGAAGCAAAATGGGAATGGTGGGATCTGCTTAGTAAGCGCCTCGACCTCACGTCCTAGAACGGGGAAAGACCACACTAGCAGAAGGAGCACAGGGAAGGAGGGAAGGAGGAAAGCGGGTTCATGGCAATGCTCTCCTCCATCGTGGCGGCAAGGACGGTGCACATCAAAACACTGAATTGAGTTGTGCAATCTTCTCTGGCTGGACTGGATTCAGTCACCACACCAGCATCTCCCCTTCCGGTAGACATCGACCGACTTGGACGCGGGCTTGAATCAGACGGAACGCCCTTCAAGCGACCGAGTCCACCGCACTCTATCCAAACCACACTGCACGTCTAGAGTTATACAGGGTGGCCTGCCCTGTGCTCGCTTTGGGACATTACCCGACGCCTCGGAATACGCCAGTTGTATTGGCTGCCAAAGACCCATCAGATCAAGCTCAAAAGTCCCTCGAGTGATTACGGATGCGATGCTTTGGAAGCCGGGACAAAAGCCTCCAGATACCCAACTCGAACCTTGGGTGGTCCTGGAGTTCCCATCCCTACAATGAGTGGGGGTGATTGAATCCGTCACTTTTGGGGACGCCTGATTTCCACGGCCGACGCCACACACCAACTCAAAGTTGACCCCCTTGCCTTCCTGTAGTGCCGTCTGATCAGAATGTGAGCATTCAAATCCAGCTTCACCTGCGGTTCGCAGCCCGTTGTCGGCTAGCTGATGACTGCATGTGGTCATATGCTTAGTGTACTTCGCGTCACGTCTTAGTCGGAATGTTTCATGGGTTGCATCAATCGCTAGGCACTAGGCACCAGGTCAAGAAGCGCGGTCCGTCCCTTGTCTAGAATCATAACGCAGACGACATCACGCTACTGCGGGAAGGACTTCTCCGTACGAGTAGTGTACTACACTACGGGATACGGGTTCGACCGGCAGGGAGGGCCGTAGCGCTACAACCACCGGCGCTGGCGATGATGCCAAGTCCAGCCAAGACCAAGCGCTCTCGAATGGAGTGGAAGGTATCCTTGAGTAGAACCCCCGCAAGTCTTGAAACTATCAGGCTAGTCTTTCAAAGGCCCTGTGTCTGATGCACTAGGTACCGGCTGCATGCATCTGGCATGCGCAGATCTCCGGTCGATAACTCCGGACTGGACTACACGGCGGCTGTCGTCCTGGCCAGACGAATTGGTACACTAACATACGCCTCCTCCACCCACCAGCAACAGAAAAAAAGCTGCGAGTCTGTCACAGAGGGTACGAAGCATAATGCCTTGCCCACACCGTATTGGGTGCGATGGTCTGTACGATCGTGGGAGCCGGCAGATGCCTGCGCGATCGACTGTTTCGGTCAGGCCCAGAGAGCCAACCATGGGTGCCGTCGCGCCGCCACCATCCTCAGGGCTTGTCTCATAAAAACCCCGACTCGTGGATGGGTTGTCCCGTGACATCCTAGTGCTTCTCGTGTCTGAGTGCGTCTTGTTGCTGAGGAGGGGAACCCACAGCAGGTCACTGTCAGTTCTCCCTGGACTCGAGGACCCGAACCCTGGTAAATCCTAGTTAACTTCCGAGACCAGGGTATCTTACCTTACACTATTACACATGGTGTCAGCACCTAGCTGCTTCGACACTACGGAGTAATCAGATTCAGCTGCATCGGATCGCAACCCCGATTGTGGATGCGTTTCTGCCTTATCCTGGGCGACAATACCCTTATCGCTCTCTGCTCATCTTCTGCGTACCCTCTCACAATCTATGCTGACGGGATACAAGCCTCAATCCACGATCCCGCACTACGACAGCCTCAAAGAGGGAACCACTTTACCACGGTAAAAGAAATCGTAGGGTACATACGGTATACAACCTATGATTAGCATGGCGGTAGCCGCCGCCGCTACGATTGGAGTGGCCAGCAAACGAGGCGGCGGCGCGGATGAAAGTATTCATCGCTCAGCGGGCGTGCTTTCCCACCTGCTGCTCACAGTAGTGTACGTGGAGCAAACACTTTCGGCGATCACGTATTTGAGCTCCCGGTCTCGACTAGCTTGTCAGGCGTGGAACAATAATAGTAGCTGTTTCCTCTTCCGGAGGGACTAGGCCTGGAGGGACTAGGCCTGAGATGGCGAGCGAAGGTGGCTGGCCTTCAACCGGGAAAGCCACTTTTCGGAGCAGACACCAGCTGAACAACCCCGGGCGCGGCCCCCCAATCCCGGTCAGGTCAACCACCTTGAAGAGCCCATTTTTCGAGGAAGCCCGAAGTTCGTCCGACTCCGCTGATCAGAATCGCGTTCAAGCCACTCTTAAAATAATAAATTCGTTTCTCTATCAAACTGACTCCTGAGGGCCTGCGCCGCAAAACGGAGAGAGATCCTAGCGTATGGCCGCTCCAAACGGACGGTTCTCCAGTCAGGCTGGAAAGCTGTGTTTTTATCGCACCCACGGATGTCTACCTGACAGGGTTCGGCCGGTGGATCGTCCACTGACAAACTGTCGGTGACATGGTGCCGCTGTCCTTTGCCGCACAACGCCCCGTGCCTCCAGCGCGGGTCCTCGACGACGACGCCGTGGCTCGCATGTCACACACGCCGTATGTCACTCGCCGATCCGCCCAGAGTTCTACCAATGATGCGAGGGGACAATGGGCGCCTCGTGAAAGCAGGATCGGATGCTTTGTAGATTGGAACCCGGAAAAGCTGTTCTTCCCAGGGTTGTTTCCCGGGTTGTCAAAGTACAAGGTGTGACGGGGGTTTCAGTCACTCAAGTCTCGCAACCAAACCCGCAGCAGCGGATGCACTCAAAACGCACACAAAGGGGCGTCACTAGTTGACTGTGGACAGTCTATCAGATTGTGTAACACTGCCTTTATTGGCCGCGAATATCTCATATTGTCCGCGATGTGCAGTGTATGTATTACTCCTAATCTAGAAATCTCCCTGTTTCGTGTACAATCAATATTCCATTTTCCATCATTTTCTTATTCACCCTCTTTAGCTCTCGCTCTCCTCGCCGCGCGGGAACGGCGCGAACTGTTGGCGACGCGCCGCGTAGTTGATCGTGAAGCTCACCGACTCGGCGACGTCCCAGTCGTCCTCGTTGTCCGCGTCGCCGAAGATCTTGAGGGAGCGCGTGACGAACTTGTACTCGCCCTCGTCGGCGAAGGTGCCGCCCTGG
>JAXQGT010000202.1:0-15929 GCA_037040375.1 Basipetospora sp. M8501
TGCTCTGTTCATACCGGTCCTGCGAGTTGCTTGTCAAGATTTTGAATTTTATGCAGGAGCTGCTAAAGGACAACACATTTCTTGGGCAAGGTGGGTGAGGCGGACGCAAAAGATTGGAGGGGGGAAAGAGAGACGGGGGTTGCAGACGTGAAGAGCGCCCGAGAGATGTATGAGTAGGCGAGGAGAAGGAGAGAGAGGTTGAAGCCGGGACCCGGAGAGATCCAGCATCGATCTCTTCATGGTTAGAATAGGGTGGCTATGAGTAGCGATGGTGAAAACTCGGAACATCAACGGCAGCCAAGAAACAGAAACGACGATCTAGCACCGAGGGCATCATAGTAGATGATATGTTTATTTGTGGGTCTGTCGTGACTACAAAGCCAGGACTCTGTAAAAGCTTGCCTTAGCTACATGGATGGTCAGCACTGAAATACTTCTGCTGGTCGGTAGATTGGTCAAGCGTTCGACGCCAGATCAACAGCACCGAGATCCCCCATCATGCATTGTGCGTCTCTGAGTTAGCCCCGAAAACAGGTTTCCAGGTGACACCGCGAGGAGGTCCAGAGTCCGACTTCGTCGCCCGAAAAGAGAGAAAAAGAAATGGTGAAGCATCGTCCTCGACAGAGTAATCGGAATCGAATTGTACCTTCATCCCCTTTTCTCCCCTAGAAGGGAAGGAAAGAGAAGTCCGGCACGCTGCGTATTGCACTTCAGTGTCTGCAGAACACAATCTTCGCAACGGCTCTCCCATAGGGTAACGAGGCGAAGGGTCAGAAGAGGAAGAGTTACCCCCCTCCTCACAACCCTTCCGCCTCCCCTGATTTTCTGATGCCAATTGCAGACGCGAATGATCACGCCAGACCCTTACGGGCAGACCCGAGTCACGACCGCTGCACCGAGTCTTTCAAAGAAAAACGAGGGGGAGCTGCCAGGCGACTAAATGGGTTTTGGTGAAGAGATTACTCCGAATTTCTCATATGCTTGGTGTTTCGAGATAAGTCAGCGCCCCGAAGGGAGAAGAGCTATCTCGAGAGATGACAGGCATCTCTCTGTGTGTAGCATAGAAACGCAGCGTTGAAGAGGACGATGCTCCACGAAGAGAAGAAAGGAGGGGTGGAAGTGTGTTAGGCTGCGAGGTGTCGTCGAAATTTTATAGATAATGGCGGGGCAGTATTTCGGGCGGTGACTCAGGCACCGATCAGCCTTGCAGCTGGCCGCACTCGTGGCTGTCACCCGGCGCCTGGCCTGAGGACGCCGAGCCAATCAGAAGCCGGAAGCTTGACCCCACCATTATTGTACCTCAATTCTTGTACCTCTTTGAGCGCTGGACCCCGCCAAAATTCAATGAAGGTGCACGTGAAGTCCAGCTCGGAGGTGGCGGCATCGGAGGCTCCCGCCATACCGCCTTTTCCGAATATCAATTTGTTTCTCGTCACTTCTATGCGCCCGTCTTTTTTTTCCTTCTAGGCTCCACGGTCGTTCTTTTTGGGGGCTCGCCCACCGGCTTTCGAGTTGCGGCCCACAATCGTGTAACAGTTTCGAAAGTGGATCGGTTCTGATGCTTCTTATCAAATCTTATCCCTCTTTTGCCTTCCCCAGCGTTTAGTATTGAACTCTTCCTCAAATAAAAGCCATCATCTGCCAACTGATCCTCAAGTTATCTTTTTTTTTGGGCCCAGTCGCCGCCATGTTTTCTTCATCGTGAAGGCTCCACCGAAGAGCCTATTTACTTAGATCCCCTTTTGTCACCTTCACTCGCTTTGCTGCCCTTTATGCCTTTTTTCTTCTCCCTCCGTGGGATTCGTTGTTCACACTAGATCTTACTTCCCTCGCGCCACGATATTTCGTCCGTAACGTGAAATGGATTTCCAGCTACCCGAGTTATGGCAGCGCCCGCCCTTCGAGACTCTCCAGGCTTGTCTCGAGAGTCTTGAGATTCAGCCGCCGGTGTGGAACTACAAGCGATCTCGGGAGGAGATAGTTGCTGAACAGGAGGCAACTTGGAACGACCGCCGTGAGGTAGCAATATTCTTGGCCTCTATCGTTGGCAGCAGCCTCGGCTGGATGCAGGACTACGATGAGAAGGAGATCATCTGGAACCTAGCGAGTAAAAGAATGTCAGAACGCTCAGGACGATGTGGTATGTATATGTCAAGGAGTTTTTTTCTCTATGTTTTACGTACTAGAACTCCCTCATCTGCCTTCATGTTATTGTAAGTGTACCATCTCTGACTCTCGTACCTATAGCCATGGGCGATATCACGCGAAAATGGCCCTTTGAGTTATCTCCCGTGGACACCTTCGAGCTCATAATCAAAGAGCCCGCACTCACTGGCGACGACGCCCTTGGCCTCAAGACCTGGGGGTCTTCCTACCTTCTCGCCCAACAGCTCGACACCCTGGCGTCCACGTCCCTGTTCCGTCTCTTCGACGAGTCCCTCGGCGAGCCCCGCCCGCGCGTCTTGGAACTCGGATCTGGAACCGGTCTGCTGGGCCTGGCGGCCGCGGCGACGTGGCATACGCCTGTCACGCTCAGCGATCTGCCCAACATCGTCCCCAACCTAACCGCCAACGCCGAGCGCAATGCAAAGCTGCTCGAGTCTAGGGGCACCTCTGTCGAGGTCGGGACGTTAACATGGGGAGGTTCTGAGGACGAGATTGACCAGCATCTCTTTGGCGTCCCCCACCAGTTCAAGGTCTCTTCGCATTCCCCATCTCGCGCCTCCCTTCTTTTGCACTCGCTTGTGACATTGCCATATATGCTAACACGGCCGGACTCCTCGAATAGGTTATCCTCGTGGCTGACCCTTTATATGACGATGACCATCCCCAGCTGCTGTACGGGGCCATCAATACCCAGCTCGCCCTAGGATCCGACGCGAGAGCCATCGTCATGGTTCCCAAGCGTGATAAAACCACCGTAGAACTCCTGAATGGCTTTCTGTCCCTCATGGCGGAAGGCGAGATGCCATTCGATTGCCTCGAACAGGGCGAATTGGGCGGTCAGGATGACTGGGAGGTCGGGGATGACGAGACGAAATGCTGGTGGGGGATATTTGGGCGTCGGTAGTGCGAGGTGAAAGCTCGAGCCCAGAGAGAGAGGAAAAGGAGAGAACTGATTGTCCTTTCTTCTTCTTTTCCAAAAATGAATATCTCCCTATCAAACCCGTATAGACTCCTTTTTACCACCTCAATTTACCCCTTTCGCGCAGGTGGCGGAGCAACGAGGTTTACTCCAGTTACCATGGCGGCTCTAGTTAGTCGCGGAAAAGTGAATCGGTCCTGCCTTCCGCTGATTTCCCCCAATTCACGGAGGGTGACGCTCCAGTTCTTCAACTATTTAAGCCATCAAGTTTGTCCTCGGCGTCAACTTGGCTTTGCCTCTGTTGTTACCCACGTGTAGTCACGAAAATCAGCACCAACTCATCATTGATCAGTGCGCCAGTACTTCTCCGGACGTCTCGCCTGGGACTTTAATGTTCAGCGAGTGGCTGTCATGCTGGCTCCTCCTGCATCGCAGTAAAGTCGAAGACTCACGTCCCAACACAACGCTACTTACCTACATGTAGCCATACGTTGCTCTTTCCTTGGCCCACATATTTACCTGGAGCACAGCACCAGAGCGTGGTTGTCCACTGTATTCGATACGGAAGGAAAGGCCGCGCAACCGACCTCTGCTAGGCTGCTATCATATCAGGCCAGGGGAGACTCCGTGAGCACATGCATCCACCAGCACTTACATCTTACATCTACACGGGGCAGCACTACACATGCTTACACGTTGAAACCATCAACCATGGCGACTCGGTACAGCCGGGACGAGATCGACTGGATCTTGGTCCAGGCTCTCCGAGACTTCTCGAACAATAACATCGCCGACGGTTTCGCATCTGCTTTTGGCAGGCCCTTGAAAATCAGCCAGGTCAGATACGTCAAAGAAAAATACGGAAAACATCCTGACTATGGGCAAGTTCTTTCCATCATTTATCTCCTCCCCGCTTCCTTACTCCGATTCGTCTCCTTCTTTTGCTGCTAGGTTCATCCAAGTATTCCGCTCATTTCTTTGTCCATCCACTGTTATACCTCGAGTTGGCACTGGGAAATGATCATGATAGTTGTCACGCCGAGTGTCTAGGCATACATAGCTAACAGTCCGAACTTTCGTCGCAGAGATCTGCAAAATGGTATTGTTTATTACGGCGAGCAGCAAATGTAAGTACGCCACAAGAGGCACCCTGGGGAACTGAAGTCCCACACCTCCCAGACAAGACTGACCTGAACCCGATAGTCCATACAAGCTCGTCGAGGGCAGGCTGGTACAGACAGTGAGAGTGCCGCGAGACCATGCCCGTCAGTCGGGGGAGCCGCGTTCTCAGGGTGCGCCCACGTTGGACCACAGGAGCCGCTCCAGGAGCCCCTCGTCCCCCAATCTCCCGCCTAACCGGAGGGTTCGCGACCAGAGCCCTCATATTCCGGTCAGCATCGCGAGTGAAGTCCGCGCATCAACGAGGAATGTCACTGGCGCATCGAGCTTCCCGACCAGCTGGAATGTGACTGGACATTCGTCGGCGAATCCCTGGACTGGTTCTTTCGTGCCCGACATCGGCAAAGCATGCGTAGCGTCAACTTGCCCGGCTACAACTCCCCGAGCAGCGCATCAAGCTGCCAAGAGGCCAGCTGACGCTGATCAGCTACAGCCCGCGCCCTCCGTCGGCACGCCGATGATCTACCTTCCTCCTGGTAGCGTCGCGACTTCAGATCAACAAAGCCATATGCACCCTGTTGTTCCAGCGCCCCGCTCTGCCGGCGGCAATGTGTATTCTCAGAGTGTTCAGTTGCCGTTTGATTCGGCAATGTTCGTGCCAGTGCCGGGTGCCTCACCGCGATCAGAGGACGACACTTTACGGCAATACTCATTCCAGGTTAGAGGTGCCCAGGCCGAGTTGCTGGCCAAGCACCAGACAACGATGATCCGAGAGAGTCTCGCTCGTCAGATGAATGCGTCCTCAGGGCAGAGTGGCACCAGTTCTTCGCAAGATCAGTTCACAAGCCGGCCTGAGCTCACCGAGTCTCTTCGAGACCTCACCTCTGTTCAGGACGCTGCATCTACGCAAGGGTCTCAGGCTGCGCAGACACAAACCCAGGGTCCCTCGATACCCCAGCTTCCCGAGCAAGCTACAGGACGCCAGATTCATGACCACGGCACCCAGGTCAGAACAGCTAGCGAAAACCCGCATCCCACCTCCCAGCAAGGGGTAGATTTGGCTACGGCCATTGTTCGTGTGTCTAGCAACAGCTCGGTTTCTCACCGACCCGGCCACACCGGACCTCCTGAAGCCCAACTCTTTCCCCCGTCCGAGCACCCTTTTTTACAGGACGGATCCCCTATTGATAATAGGTCGACTCCTAGCGAGGGTCACAATGAAGCGGCAAAGACCACGGTGCCAACAGCCGACAACGGGAGTACCGCCGACACAACTCCCCCACAAACCACAGGGACGCGGGCACCTTCGCCGGAGATTCCCATGCAGCCGCTCTTACCTGGGCCTGGGGACAGAATGTCCTGCGGCAATAAACCCCTACTCCCAATCCCTCCGAGACCATGCAACTCGGTATCAGATTGCGCGACGACTGTCGCCTTGTCCATGCTAGGCCAACTACCGGATCCTATACTGCATCATCCAACCGACCGACTTGGCGGGGACCTTCCGTGGAACGAGCGCATCAAGGCCCTCTTCAAGTACACGGCTACCAAGGGCGCCTCCCAGCAAGTCAACACGGCCACAACCTCCGAGTCCGATTTATTGCAGCCTCAGACGAGCCAGTTCCATGGCCCTGTTGAGCAGAGGTTCGCCGAGCTCACTGCTCTTGCTATGGACATGCCGGAGCTGACCATCCAAGCAGAATCTGAGCCAAATAGCTTCGGCAGCGCCTACTCAAACCTTGGGGTCCTGACCTGGGTGGACGGTTTACAGCTGGTTAATAATATCCCTGCTCTCCTTGCCCACCCTATGGTAAATGGCTCAGGGACTGATTTTCCTATCATGGATCCTGCCACCACAGTTAGTGACGGAAGCCCCGCAACGCTGAGCACTGTCTGCGGTGTGGTATACGAGCCGTCAGCGGTCGCGCATCCCCTGGGAGGGTTCAATGGAGAGGAGCAGATGCCGTCAACCGTTCCCCGAGACACAAACGACATGGAGTCCATATTCTGGGATAGGGATTTCGAGAATGTCTGTCTCCCGCCGCAAGATCCTCTCTTTGTCAACGATGGATTGCCGGATGTGCTAGATTTAGACCCCCTGGGGCTGGACAGGGATCCAACAGACCTGGATTAGGTGTCCGGGTGGCCTACTGAGGACTTGGGGAATATTAAGACTGACCGCATGGTTATTAGCCTTGATGATGTTGCCCTGAATGATGGTGCTGCCTCGAAAGATAGTGCTGCCCCGAAGGACGGAAATGGGATTAGAAAAGAAGATGATGGCGGAGATGACGTCGACGAACCCTACGATAACCCTATCGCCCTCGACCAAGCTGACTTCCGACCCGTCGGGCGACCTGCCAATGTCCACGAGTCGAGCCCAGCGCTGCCTCCCTTGGCTCCAGTTCAGGCCGGATCTCCCTCCAGTCGTCGTGACGAGCACGTCCCATGCCATCCTGACGATGTCGACCTCAGGAGTGAAGAGGACGACAGCCCTGTCAATCGCATGTGGAAGCAGTTTCTGCGGTCCAGTCGCCGGTCTAACCCGGGCTCGTACAGTCGCGGCGCTTCGACTTGATCCCGAAGAATTGTGGTGTGCTAATCTGATAGTGTTCTGACTACTACGAGACCAAAATGTGGAGAGCTAGTGCTTGGGGGAGTCATGTTCACGAGAGGTCTCGTTAGTCTTCTGTCCGAAGAAATCGCGCCGCAAGGCTCCATGTTTTCAGAGTGGTTAATGATGTTCGAAGAAGATACGAAGCGGGCGGCATTCCTGCAGAAGACGCAACAGGATGGCGGGATCTCTTTCACGTTGACGAGCCGTTGATTGACCCCTTACGGCAACAGGCAGTCGAATTCTGGACTACATAGCAAACTGAGGCGCGCCGCATCCTTCACCCTTCATACGAGTGGCCAGTTTGAACAAATACCGTAAACATGGAAACAAAAGCCGGCCCAGTGATGTCGATGTGAGGAAGAGTCATACGGTCTCAATTATGCCACGTTGAGTTAGCTCTCTGCGTCATGTTGTAACCTGTAGTTGAAAATATGTAGATTGAGATACATAGAAGATATGTTAGGCTGCTTCCCAGCCCCTTGCCGGCTTCTTGCGAACTCCCCATCCCGATTTTATCCTCTTCGAAACCAAGATCCAGATGCACAAAATGGACGGAAGAAGCATCCTCCGAGATAGGTGCTCGCTGGAACAAACACTTCCCAAAACAAAAGTTCCCTAACCTCTTCACCCCGAGAAAGTGGTTTAACAGCCTGTACGAGAATTCATGATAGCCTCCATCACATCCCCTTCCCACTATTCGACTGAAAAAAGAGGTGGAAAACTGAACAGGGACGCCAAAACCATTGTGTAGAGGATTCGCGGTGCCAAGATGAGTGGTAAGTAGTAACCCAAGATACATGTAAAAGTTGTATAAATGAAAGATATAGTCGTATCGTGAAAGAAAGGGGGTATCTCGCGCTGGAAGAAACGAACTGGAAGTGCGGACACGAAACGCCGCGGCGGGTGGGGGGAGGATCTCTTTGTGATGGAAGATAGATAAGTAAATGTCGGGCAATCTTTTTGAAATAGGAAGCGATTTTTGCAATCCCTCCTCTTGCGGGCCTTTGCGGCTTGTATAGTGTAGGATTGCGTTTGCTTGGTCGAGAACAACGTTGTGTATGTATATGTGGTGGGGTTGAATAAAAGACGACGTGCCCGGTAATAAAGGAGATGAGAGTTTAGCGGGTGCGAGAAGAAAGGGGCCGTTTTCCGGAAAGGCGAAGGAGACTGGATCCTGTTGTTGCTCCTCCGCCCTACACGACAATGCTAAAGTTCTTCCTCGACTCCGCCTCCTCCACAGTAAAGTTAAACACGAGCCGGAAGAGATCCCTCAGGAAGACGTAGTGGCTAGACCGGTTCGCCATGTACGCCACCGCCTTGGCGATCTCCGCCGCCGTCGCCTTCCGGCCCCGCCCGGGCAGCAGAGAGGACCGCGGCAGCATCGAGTCGGAGAGCACCAGGTTCTTGTAGTTGGCCAGCAGCGTCGCGTACGACGGCAGCGACCCGAACGACCCGGGCGGCAGCTTCTTCACAAACGACTGCAGGGACACCAGGCCCGACTTCCCCTCGGACGCGGCGTCCCGGTTGTACCCCACGATCATGGCCGCCTTGAGCACGAGGATCTTGATGCGCGTCACGTTGCTGTCCTCGGCCGTCGTCGTCGTGGCGGTGCTGGATGTCTTGGCGCTGCTGTGCGAGTAACCGGAGAGGCTCGACGCGTTGCTGGACCACCGACCCCCGCGGCTACTGTCCGACATGGTGCCCAACACCATGATGTTGGGCGCCGAGGGCGACTCGCTCTCGGGCGATATGGGCGTGTCCTCGAACTCGGTTACGGGCGTCTCGGGCACGGGCAGGACCTGGCGCCGCGAGCGGTCTTCGAGCGCCTTGTGCCCGTCTCGCTTGCTGAGTGTGGATCGGTTCGAGGCGCGACTCTCGCGGCCGCTCGAGTCCACTTGGTGGCCGAAGAAGCCTGCCTGCGCCGCGCGCGGGGTGTTCCTGTCGGGCCGGACTGAGGCACAGCCCTCGCGGAAGATGTCGCACAGTTCCCAGCACGCTTGGACAGCGGAGCCCAGAAGCTCCTCGTCGGCAAGGCGGCCCTCTCGCTTATTCTGCCGTATGCTGAAAAGCATCTCCGCGAGGGTCCAGCAGGCCCTGAGGAGGGAATCCGTCTCCTCGACGAAGTCACTACGTTGCTTCATTAGGCGGTGGCAGAGGGTAATGTAAAAGTCCAGAGTTCGCTCGCGGAAGGCCTCGGGGAGGCTGCGGCTATCCTGAGCGCTATAGAGGCTGTTACAGAGTTAGTCGTCATCCCGCCGTCGGCCCCTTATATACAGATGGATGCAAGGTGAAGGCTCTATACTGAAGGGAAATGGTACCGACGTACTGGTTGTTAAGCTCAAAGCTGACGCGAAGGATGGAATCAGTGACCTCGTCTTGCCGTTGGCGAATATCAAAGAGCGACTGGCAGAAGTCGCGGCATAGGTCAAGGTTCATCCTCTGCATGGTGAGCGACTCTTTGTCCCTATCCTTGTTATCATACAGCCGCTGGCATAGCTTCCAGCATGACTTCCAGGCCCTCTCGTGGGCGTCTGGCGTCCCCGAGCTGTTGAAGAGCCGGGTCCGGTGGAGCGAACTCAATGTCGCGAGCGTGTTGCAGAGAGTCCAGCACTCCTGAAGAGCAGCTCGCAGTGCGACAATTTCTGAGGAGTAATCTGTGGGGCGAGAGAAGCCGAATGAGTTTGCGTCTTCATACTGCTCCTCGTCTGCTTCGGTGTCCCCCTCAGGCTCACCCTCCAAGCCCTCGTCAATCTCTGCGCGATAGTTGTTAGTAAATTCTCGGATGGTAGGGTAGGGTGGGCGAGTGCTCACTGCCGAGACTGCTCGAGCTACTCGACCGTAGGCGAGAGGGGTCGCTGAGCACATCCGTAAGGTTTTGCGCCTGCGGGGTTGCTGCTTCCAAGCTGAAACGAACTGGCCTTACGTTCGTCGACAGACGAGGCGGGGTCGAGTGTTCCTTTTTAACTAATGAGCAAGAATGCGCCGAGTATTGGAAAAGCGATAAGAGGCGCTTACCTTTTTCGGTTGTTCATTATCAGTGACTATGCTACTGCTGTCTTTCGGTGAGCTCCTCTCACTCATCTGGTCTGGTTTTGCCGTCGGCTCTGTCGAGGCCTGTATCCCGGAAATGTCAGAACAGTCGCCACAATCAAGGGCCAAGGGGGTGGAGACTCCAATTGAACATACCCAGCTTCTAAAGCTCTCGGGAGCATGAATGACGGAGACCGACTCCTCGCCAACACTTCTGCGGACTTGTTCAGGGATGTTCGTCTTAAGCATCATCAACTAAGAGCAAAAGTCAGTTGATGCCGCAAGATCGTGGGCGAGAGTGCTGTTAGTAAGAGACTCACCTGAGCGTCTGGACGCGAGGGGTAGTTGGCTTCGGCAACCTCTTCAGACTCTTCATCCTCGATCTCGGTAGTCTCGGTGCCGTTTGAAGTCACCGGAGAGGGACCAACAAGATCACTGGGGCTCACGAGGCTGAGGCTTGCGGATACTCTCTGGACCCCGTCTGGACGCAGTGACTGGCGGTCGGATACTGATGGGTTTGGGGACGACCTTTCGGAATATTAACACCGGTGCAAGCACGAGGCGCAATTGCCAATGATAAAGCTACCGCGAGAGATATGGGGGATGAAGGACTCACATCTCGCTCATTGGGGAAAATGCAGGTAGTAGACTTCCAGATGACGACCTGAGCAAGGTCTCAAGAGCCATGATTTGGACACAGGTATTTTGTGTATGGATATGATGCCCTCGCGACTCCCCAATGCGCGCCTAGAATGGAGTGGTCGTTTTGTGGGCCGGTGCAGATATGTTTGCGCTCCCGGTGTCCAGACGCCTGGTGGTCCCGAAGGCAGATCGAGGCAAGGGGGCTTTGTAATGAACTTCAAGAGGAGGCAGGTGACTGGTTCTGTCGGTCTGGCTGACTTTTGACCACGCCGGCGAAAGTGTGGTCTCCGCGCCTGGCTTGCGTGTTGAAGGCGCCGTGAAGGGTCTCGCTTGTATAGCGGTGAAGTTTTCTCCGAGAGGAACAGCCGTATCCCTAGTAGGCAACCGGGGGGCGCCGAGGGTGGATATGAGGTTCGAATTGACGTGAAGCGCAACGACACGCGTTCAGCTAGTTCGGCGCCTAGATTCGGCTTCGGTTGACGACTCCAGTCTCGCTCAGTTCTTTCGAATGCGACAGCACGGAAAGAGCTACAGAGCGATTGGCATGGGCCGGTGCACGGCGAAGCAGAAGAGGGGGGGGGGGTTCGGAGGGTTCGGAGGGGAGCCTTGCTGGCTGTGATTCGCAGTCTCCGGTAGTCAAGCAAGGGTCGGTCGAAGGTTCGGTGGTGGTCAAAGATTGACGAAGAGACGAAGAGACAAGAAGAGGTTATTAACGACGGGAAGTACCACTTATTATGGATGATCTCAGACTCTGCTTTCGTCTTCCCGTACCCTACTCCGTATCGAGATGACCGGGAATGGAAGGACATCTGGCAAGGGTGCCTTGGGGAAATGTCCCAATACTTCGAGGGATTGAGGGGATCCAATCCGACCAACGCCCACTCCTGCGTGTCTTCTCTAGCCAATGTTATCGAGGGGTTGCTTGGCTTATTAAGTACTACAGTGTGTTTAGTCGACTTGCGAGCGCTAAGATACCTTGGATCAGCATAGTCAAATGAGCAAACTGAAGTCGTACGGTGGAGTGAGAATCCATTAATACTGTGCAGGTACACCCGTGTTATGGTAGCACACGCCCAAAGTCGAGGCAGCTCCGAGTTGGACTGTTGGAGGCAAGCAAGCATCCCGTGTTGGGTCTGGCGTCCAAGCATCCCTGCAGCGTATCAATTGATGTTCGGATTCCCGTGTACGGCCCCTCCCTAGGTATCTTCCTTGTCCGTATACACTAGTATACGGAGTAGACGACGCCATGGATCAGGCTACACTGTATTCTTCCTTTGAGATGTTCCATGTCAAGTTAGAATGCCCATGCCTCTTCACAAAGGAAGCGTACTGCCATCGAATCTGGCCGCGTTCATAAGGAACAACTACAGCCAGTCCGACGAGTTTGCCCTGGGCAGCCAAAGCAATACCTACCGCTCCCGAGACCGTGGGAACCACTCTCCCTAGCCCCGAGCCAAGCTACGGATCAGCTTCAACCCTGGCCGTTTGTGACCCCCAATCGACGGCTAGCTCCAAGTGACCGCCTTTGGGGAGAGGGGGGAGACGTGCTTTCTCAGAATCGGGAAAAGCGTCGCTCGACCTACACTACTAGTGCGTTCCTTCGGAAAGAGTTCAGTGAACTTTTGAACATCTATGGGCGAGAGATTAACTGACCAGGCCCCAGGGCACAGGCTGCACCTGCTGCAGTACTGCGCGTGTTTAAGGCTTCGAACGGCGGAACGGACCAGTCATGTTCGAGGAGGGCTGGACGGGTGGGCTGCATGTTGCATCGGCGCTTAACGTGCAGATAGAACGAAAGTGGAATTTTGATTGGGACGACCGATGCGTGTGAGATCGACTGAGATGGGGGGTTGCTTCTGACGTCGGGCGGAACTGGGGGGAAAAGTAAGGAGCAGGCTGTCAGATTCTACAAAAGGGTGCGTCGTCTGCCGAGACACCACCATCATGAATGGTCGCCGTCGAGGAGAAGACCTCAATATTTTGAGGGCAGATGCAATGTTCCGTGGCTTTGATCCAGATTTGATCCATCAATTAATGCAGTCGAGGCCCAGACTGTGACAGTCGAGTTGTTAAGGGTGCTTATATGAAGTACTTGTTCCTGCTTTGTACGAGTAGTGTACGATCAAATATGTGACTCCGCTCGGTGAAGGGCGGCTTCCGAAAGTACAGAGTACGCCATTCCTACTGCATGCCACCAGGCCAGACAAGTGCAAGTTGAGGCGGAAGTTCAGCGTTGTTCCCGAACAGTCTTAGCCCATCCCAGTTGATTGGAATTGAACCAAGTTAGCTCGTGGCTCGGTATCCCCATGGTTCTTATCCTTGCCCCAGCCTGACCCTTCACCCTTTACGCTAACCTGAACAAGCTAACTAACCACAAGGACATGGAGCTACACGCTCCGCGTGTGTAACATCAATACACTATATACTGTACATGTACTCCCGTACTCAAAGATATCAATGTATCTCGCGAAGCTCCGGCCGGTCGCAAACACCACAGGCCCAGCCTCCTCGTGGCTCGCTGTGGTCGCGGCCCCTTGGGGCCATCAGATTCTGCCTTGTGTCAGGTCTGGACTATGGCAAAGCAACCAGCCGTCAATGATGTTCCGTCCAGACGCGTACAAGGGACGGCGCGTGTTGGGATTGTTCCCATCTCGTGCTTGTCGTGCTCCGGTCCGTACATGTATACAATTTAATCCCATAAACATTGAAGCGACAGCTTATTAAAATGACGCTGGGGCGGTCGAGACCAGGGTGCTAAACATCCGGTGCTGTCATTACTTTGACCTTATCAAAACTGAGCACATGATTTGAACCACAAGCGGACCCCAAAGACGCGGAAGCTGCTGAGTGCTACCCGATCTTGGCAAGGAAGGCGCCACGCTCCTCATCCCAGGGTGGCCGATTATCATCCTGGAAGGACAACAAGAAGCGACATGAGAAGCAACGGAACTAACCCTTGCACCAACGGATTGTGGAGTCCGGTGCTGTCTGCACTCCGTAGATCATTCCAAATTCTCGTTCAAAGGATCCAGATGCAATCGCAATCTCCACAACCACCATGCCACTTGCTTTTTTCTCTTCCTTCTCCTTGACTATTGTCTCTCTTCCCCGGGGCTTGCATAGGCGCCCAACAACCTTGTCCGCCACGCGAACCATTCACGAGGCAGCCTTCGCGCATCCATCCTTAAGCGCGTCTTTGTACGAGTCGAGCTGGAGTTGACGCACGTTGGACGCGAGTCCAGCCGCGGTATTATTGCCTCGATCCTCTAGCCGGAGCAGAAAGCTGCAGGCTTGGCTCCAGCTGGTTCCGTCACGGAGGCCCCGCCACGGAGGCCCCGCCCGTATGTACATGTAGACATCTTTGATCAATCGGACGTGTACGGAGGTACACGTACCGCTGCCAACATCGACATCTCGTGCTAAAGCAGCTAACAAACCTGCCAAGAGCCTCAGCGCGCCTCCCCTGCACTGCCAATGTTGTAGACGTTGGTCTCATCGTCCGGTCTCATCATCTATGCAGGCCGAGTTTGCAGGAACTCCCGTCGTCCCACTTGACTGTGGACGTGACGCTGGACACCCTTGGGGGTGGAAAGCTAGGCTCTAGGCTGTCTCGGCGGCCATCGAAGTTGCTCGAACAGGGCATGTGGCACTCGCTTACCCTGCACGTATGCGCGCGAGCGGTTGGTGGTTAGCGGGATAAGCGACGCATTATACTCCGTATTGCAAGAGAACCGATGCATCCGATGTTGGCTACAATGCCACCATCTGTGACAAGACAGGCTACCTGTTTGGCCTCTGCTCCGACCTGTCGGTAGCAGTCCGAGGGACAAACTGGATCTATGGTGGCTTCGAGGGCGAAACCCCCACTGTTGCGGGTTTGTTCGTCCGCCGCAACTAGCCTTAGTTCCTACATGGGACAGTCCATGCTGGCGGTTGAAGTTGCACCCCGGGTCTCCATATTACACTACATGTATTGATGGGACTTGGTCCCCCCTGACCGCTCATCCTTCGGCAGCCTCCCAGAATATTCAGAGGACCGAGGAACAGCACAGGATTGCTGTGGCCTGCAGGGCCGAGGACGCATTCATCCCCACTCTTCCTGGGCAAGTCCCAACTACACCCTGCACGGAAAGGGTTGAATCAATCGATCCGTAAGTCCAACAGGAGCAAATTCACTGTCGGTCGCCTCCCTGCTTGCACATGGATCATGCCATTCAAAGACGGGGGTCATCTACGTACGAGTATGTCGTAGTACTCCGTATTACTCCGTCCTAGCGCCGTCTCACTGATCTAAGGTTTTCGCTCACCGCAAGCTCAGCCGTGTTTTTAATAATTAGTGCGTGTTCCCGACCCGATCAGCACTTCCGACGAATCACGGGCGGAAGAAGGAACCGACAGCTTGGAACCTGACCCAAATTTCAAATGAATTCCAAATCCAGTCTCTATCGAATCAAATACCACGAGAACTTTGGCCTCAATGTCATGTTGCAATGCCGCTGATGCCTGATCAGTGAGTCCTTCCAGTTTGTCAATCATCGCACACGTCATGATCGAGCGGCTCCAGCCCCTCCTTCTTCCACCTCTAGACTGTCTTGTTTCTGCACTCTTTATACATCTTGGCAGAGCTAGAGGGAGACTGGCGATTTCTCTACGGACGTAAGATGGAAAGTGAAAAAGCGTGTGGGACGCAAAGGGGTTGGATACATCGGCAATTCAACTTGCAGATAAGGAACTAGTCATCTGCACAAGGGCGTCTAGGAGGACCAGTAGATCCCCTCGACGTGTACGCGACTAACCCTGAAGAATCGTTGCGCCAATCCCCCTCTTCTTCCTGACAAGCGACCGCCCACTGGAGTATGACCTACGCTGTCTATGAACTTCCTATACATGTCGCCGGAAGGAGGCCACCCGGTCGAACCGGTCTGCAGCTTCATCCCAACCACTTCTCAGGAGTGCTTTGACATTGTAATCGTTGGAGCGCTTGTTTCCATGACGCCAGTTCTGTTCCTCACGCACCAACAGACGTTCCGGCGTGCCGTTTCCCCCCGAAATTTCGATACGAGTACGAGGCGTTGGCAATCAACCGGAATGCCTATGCATTTAATTTTATCACCTCGTTGCGGTGTGCGTGTCGGTCCCGACAGTCTGGTTATGTTATCTTTTTCTCTCCCTTCAGGTACATGGCCTGCTTGATAATCATTGCTTTCCAGGTGTGCTGGCACTTGTTAGCTCGTAGTGGAGGAGATGAAAGCGACAGAGAAAGGAAAAATTGTCTGCGGCTTCAAGTTCGATCCTGGGGTACAGAGCACCTTTACACGTCATCGTATTACATACAAGTACACAGAGGCGACACGCAATTTTCATTGATGCATCTACGAAAGCACTCGAGTACCTTCGACTTTTAACACCGATACAGTTTTTTCTCAAGCAATTAGC
>JAXQGT010000203.1:0-14732 GCA_037040375.1 Basipetospora sp. M8501
TCCCGCCCCAGCTTGTGCAAATAAAGGAGCACGTGACATTTAGGCAGGTCCCAGAAACTGATTCTAGATTTAGATTAGAGGCAGAGTTAAAGAACAAATATTGTTCTCTTGTTTACTAGGCTACTCAAACAGCCTAAATACTTATATACCTACTAAAATATAATCAATCCTTAAGCTTCAATGTTGCGCTATGTTGTGTTATATAAGGCCGTGCCTTTTTCTACTCTTCTTTTCTCAAGTCATTCCGCAGCGTGGTGGCTCGAGTGGCTGCACTTTCCTGGTGACACACTGTGCACAGAGCATCCAATTGCTCGGAAGGTACTTAGCAGTACCTCCGAAGCCACCCACGATGTACCTTCGGTCTCCCCGCCACCTCGCAGCTCATCTCCACCTTGGCCATGACGGCGCAGCTGTTCCCACTCCAGCGTACTGCGCAGCATCGAGCATGCTGTGTCTGAGGTGTCCGTACATATGGAATGAGAAGGCTCTAACCAAGAGGTGTTCATCGACATCATCACCTTATCTTGAAGACAATGAAGCCACTTTGATTCTGCCGGCTGCAGTGGTCACAACCGTCCCAAAACTGTGGTAACAGGGTAGCGAAAGAAAAAAACGACCATTTATATTCCCATTTTGCATCCATGACAGTCACATCCCATACACAATTCAATTTCACTATACGCGGTCATTCCCCCCCCTTATTCATCATCGTCCTCTTCCTCGTCGTCATCAACATCCATACCCTCCGCCGCCGTAATCGTAAACTCCCTCTCCTGGTCCACGCCCATGTAGCTATCGCTCATGAGGTACAGCTTCAGATCGTGAGTCCCAGCCGTCGGCACGGTAAACTCCAGCTTCACCTCCAGCCTCCTGACGATCGTCACCCTCTTGATCGCCAGCAGGCTCTTGGTGCTCTCCTCGCCCACCACGAGCCACCAGTTCTCCGTCTTCTTGCCCGGGTAGAACGGCGCGTGCACCGTGGCGTCTACCTCGTCATCCTCCTCCACGTTGCGCTGGACCACGACCCGCAGGTAGGCCGGCTCGTTGGACCGGATTTCCTCGGGGTCTTCGAGCTCGTGCTCCATCTCCAGGTCGGGGTACTTGTTGTTCGTGAAGTCGGCGATCTGCGCGAGTTGGGGGTTCGTGAAGCCGAGAGCCTTCATAAGGGACGCGTAGTCGGGGTTCTCCTCGGGGTTCATGGCCTCCATGAAGTCGAAGACGTCTTTGATTCTGTTTCGAGGACGCGTTAGTACCCATGAACTGGCGAGCTTGGGCGAGCGGACAGGGGAAATAGGGAATGTTGCTAGCACGTACCCAAACTTCTTCGCAACCTGGACCGTCTCATCGGTAAAGTGAGGAATCTGCTTCAGCGGGCTGTCCCGATCCCACATCGACTGCACCACCATCTGCGACATCTCCATGGCATTCATTGCATTCAGATACCCCTCGGATGAGAGGATGTCCACCGCCGCACTCAGTAGCGAGAGGACCTTGAGGAGAATGACTTCCTGGTCCTTGTTGAGATCAACCGGCAACTGTAACCGAGAAAAGTGCGCCTGCAGGAGCACAAAGGCCTTGAAGTGCGCAGAGTCGGGGCTCGCGTCTCCTGACATCTTCACCGGCAGTTTCTCGTACGCGCGCCGCAAGATCCCGCCCTCGTGCCTCCGCAGCTGGATTGCCTCGAACTCTGTCGCAGACGTCACCACCTCCAGGATGCCCTTGAGCTTCGTCCGCCCTGTGAGCGACAGGAGGAACGTCTCCATGGTGACGTACGAGATGTTGTAGTATGCCGCGATCATGGCTGCATTGAGCGGCGTGGCGGAGCCGTCATCCTCATCGTACTCGATAATCTTGGCCTCGTTGAGCTGGCCGAACGTCTCCTCCACTCGGTCAGAAATGAATTGGCCCAGCGCCTCGTCAGTGAGCTGAGTGAGGCCGTAGTAGCTGGGATTCGAGAGCAGGCGCCTGTAGAAGTAGGTGAAGGTCGTCCAGTTGACAGCGTCGTCAGCCGACTGGATCATCTTAGTGGATATCTCGGTCACGAAAGTGTCGTGGAGATTGTCAAGGATGTGTGACTCCACAGGGAGTGCCTCGCGAAGGAACTTGCTGTAGAACTCGCGCTTGACGGACGGCACCATGAGGACGCCGCGCGTTCGCTTGTCTGAGGGCTGGAGAGACTTGCCAAACATGTGAAGAACTTCACTCATAGGGTAGTCCACATATCGATGCTCCTGGCCGTCAAAGTACTGCGTTCCCATGACGACCACAAGGTGTGCTGTCGAGTCCAGCTCCCAACAAACGTCTCGGGAGGCGACGAGCACTTGTATTGCACCTCGGTCGAAAAGGTGCTTGACTATACGTCGATCACTTTGGGTGAGTGCCTCGTGGTAGTAGCCGATGCCGTGAGAGAGCGCCTCTCGAAGGGGCTCCTCGTCGATGTGATCAAGGATCTTTTTCAGCTGGTCACCCTCGGCATGGAGGAATCGATCTTCTTCATCGTCTGCGTAGCAAGCGGCGAGGAGGTCGCGCGCCGTCGCTCTCGTTTGCTTCCTGCTGTGGACAAAGACAATCGCGGGGAGGTTTGGCGACATCTGCGTTATAGCGAGATATGTGGGTTTCGCCATGGCAAGCATGAGGGACGGGAAGTGAGGAATTGAGAAAGACTGAAGATGTAGCTCAAGGCGCAAGGGGCGGACTAGGGGGCTGAAGTTGTAGACGTTGTGCTTCTTTGCGCCGATCCACGATTCGATGTCTCTCGCATTGGCGAGGGAGACGCTGAGCGCCACAGTACGGAGTGGACGCTCAGTCTGGCCGGCGATAAACTGCATCCGCGAGACTACCACCTCATAGACGTACCCGAGGGTTTCGCCTAGTAGATGCAGCTCGTCAGCGATGAGGAGATCCACCAGCTGAACATTCTTGCGGCGTCTCCATTGTCGGGACATGACGTCCCACTGGAGCGGCGTAGCCAGGATCAGATCGCCCTTGGCCAGAAGACCTAAGTCCGTTGCCGTCTCTCCCGTCAGCTTCACGATCTCTTTGCCACCACGAAGGTGACTTAACCGCTTCTCCCAGTCCCGATGGCGGATGTCAATAAGCTCCTGGTGAGGAGCCAAATAGAGGGCCTTGCCATGCTCGCTCTTGGCCCAGTGGCGGAGGAGCGCAAACTCAGCACACACAGTCTTTCCAGACCCGGTTGGTGCTGCGACGAGGGCATTATCATCTGTCCCATAGAGGGTTTTGAACACCTGGGTCTGGATGGGGTTAAAGACCCTCCAGTTGGGATACAAGCCAATGTATTCCTTCACTTTGAGATCCGAGACTGGGAGAGGCTGGAGCTTGAGGAGCTCCGTATGCGGCGGGAACTTCTCAGGGAGGATGAGGTTCATCAGGGAGAGTGGCAGCTTCGTCTCGGCAGCCATCCATCGGTCAGATACCAGCGACACGAAATAATGTGGGGGCATGGGCTCAAGAACCTCCACTGTGAAATCCACAATATGCCGATTGTCTTCGGCTGTCGCATACTCTCTCCGTAGGATGAACATGTCATGGTACAAGATCTTCTCACCATCGCAATCCTCGACAATAATCCAGAAGCTCTCTGCATTGCCATGCAGCTCGTCGTCCCATTCGAAGTTTGGCGTTATTTCAAGGGTGATGTGCAGCATCGATCTGGTGATGGGTTTCGCCAGCGCTTGCACATCCAGTCTTGGGAACTTGGCAACAAGGTCACAGACAAGCTTTCCCTGCCGCGGCATCCCGAGAAGCTCGCCCATCCTCGGGGGATCGAGGTCGAAGTAAGCCCCCCAAGGGGCCTCGACCCGCTCGGCCTTCTGGACCACATCCCTAGGACACTTGGGAAACTGCCGCAAGGGCGTCATGGTAGGCCACATCCGTTTCTCTGCCATCTTGCATAGATCGAGAGCCGTCTTAGCAACATCAGCCCAGCCCTTCTTTAGCGTGATCTCGAAGATGGCGCGCAAAATACGTCCAGCCGATTGGGTGACATAGACCATATCGGCCATGAGAGCAAAGCCGTCCAAACGGAGTCGCGAGATATACGCTTGTAAAAGGACGTTGATCTTCGCATGCGGCTCCTCAATACTCTCCTTAACAGGGATCGGTACTCGGCTGAGCAGCTTCGCAAGTTCAACTTTCTCGTCCTGCCGGACAGGTATAAATTTGAACTCTCCGCTAAGAGAGAACACTCGGAAAAGCTCGATAGTTGTAGTGCCAGGAAGGATAAGATTGTTATAGGTATCCATGGAGTTGTAGGTGATGTAGTAGTGAGAAGCTATCCGACCTAGCTCGGTCGACTGGAACTTGCCCGTCTGCTCGTCGTACTTGACCAGGCCAGATTTGCGGAGGACCATGGCAGCCGAGTGTATGAGATCGACGCGCAGCTGCTCAAGTGCCGTATCATCTTCGTACTCGGGACCGACCTGATAGAGGCCAGGTGAGCGAAGCATACGAACGAAGAGATACGTGTATCCCAGCCATTCTACGCCCTCATCTCGGGATCGCACGTTGCCCAGCACAATCTCCGCGTTGAGGTTGTCAACCAGCCGGCTGACGAACTGACTTTCGATCGGAAGCTGCTGGTTGAGGAGGGACAGATAGTAATGCAACTCGCTTTGCGTTGTGATGATAATACCTTCACCATAGGTATCAAACTGCGGCCTGCCTGCGCGGCCAAGCATCTGCAAGACGTCTTGCGGGCTCAGCTCCACCCAGCTACCCTTCTCCGGCGAGTAAACCTGAGTTCCCTTGATGACTACTGTGTGGGCAGGAAGGTTAACACCCCAGGCTAGGGTGGCGGTACAGACAAGGACTTGAATTGCACCTCGAGCAAACAGCTCTTCCACATCAGTGCGATCGGCGCGGTTCATGCCAGCATGATGGATACCAAAACCGTACGGCAGAATGTCCTTCAAGTCCTTATCGGTGGCCTGCTCCGATGCGTCGTTTAGGAGCGCGCGACTACCCGCATCGTGGCGCAAGATGTTGTTGATAGTGTCAAGCTCCAGCGCCTTATCCCGAATATACCTTGCAGTCTTGGCCGTATCCTTTCGGGAATGGACAAAAATGAGCATCTGGTTCCGGTTCTGGCCAACGTGCTCCATGACCTTGTTGTAGGTGACATCGTTCATTGTTTTGAGCTGCTTGATCGCCTTGCGGTCAGTGACGCCGACAAACTCACACCGAAGTGGACAGGGTCGAAAGCTGGCGTCGAAGTGGAAGAGGCCAGTCTTGGTGTCGACTCGGAGGAAGCTTGCCACATCGCGGTAGTTCGGTAGGGTGGCAGAGAGGCCAACGAGACGCACAGGGTCGCCAGTTTGCTCAGTCTTGCGGATCGTACGGCTGACGATACTCTCCAGAACTGGACCACGGTCATCGTGCAGAAGGTGAATCTCGTCTATTATGATTAGGCGAACGAGGCTCGTGTAAGAGAGATCGCTCGCTTTTCGGGTGATGACGTCCCACTTCTCCGGTGTCGTTACGATGATCTGAGTCTCCGCGATTTGCTGTTTGGTGAGTTGACGATCACCTGTCAATTCGGAGACGGTGATGCCGTATGGTTCCAGGCGCTTGCCGAAGTTGCCAACCTGCTCCTGAACAAGTGCCTTCAGGGGCGCAATGTAGACTATCTTGAAGCTGTCCAGATCGATGTTGCCAGTCTTCGGGTCACGATGCTTGCCAATCTCACGAAGGATGGTAAGCATGGCAACGTTGGTCTTGCCGCTACCAGTGGGAGCACAGACAAGCATGTTGCCGTCATCTTCGAATGCAGTAGGGAAACACTTCGTCTGTATCCTGTTCAAGGTCTTGTTGTTCTTGAACGGACCCTGCGACCACTCAGGCATGTCGGTCACCGGAATGAGCCCCTCACCAAAGGCGTTGCTCTTCTTGGGAGCTGGTACATGGTACTCCTCGTAGCCCTTGAAGGTGCGCTTGGTGGTACCCTGGGGTAGCTTGACTGTGGGGTTGGTCATGAGGTGATTGCCCTGGTCGAAGACAAGATTGTCTAGATTGATAAGTTTGCGCGGTTGAAGGTTTCCTACCAGTTGCCCGTCGGCCTTCTCAGGCGCGGGAGCGGCACCCTTCGCGATCGACTCAGGGACGTCAATGTCCATCTTGATGTCAATCTTCTTCGCCTTGCCATCCTCGGGCTTCTTTCCGTGAAGCTCATTCAATATCCACTGCAGGCCTTCTGACGCCATCTCTCGCTCCACAGCGGCCCTGTCCTGGTCGTTCTCCGCCTGCGCACGTTTGGTGAGCCAGACAACCTTCTCCCGGTTCTCGATGAGAAGCTGCACGAGCTCATGGTGCTCATATTCGAAGAGCTCCATCAGGTCATTCTCAATCTCTCGGAGTTGCTTTTCCTCGCCGCCGGGCTCATCGGGCTCTCCGGACAGTATTCGAAGGGCGTCCTGAGTCTTGTCGTGTTGCTCCTTCGGGTCGGTATAGATTTTGCCAACTTGGCGCTGTAGCCAGAAGGCGTCTACCTCACGAGCTAACACAGTCAACCCCTCGTCCTTCTTCTCCTTGTCCCCTAGCGTGGTATCGATGACCATTTCGTCGCCAGTCTGTAACGGTTCAGCTGTGTCGTCGGCATCTTTGACTTCCTCGTCTTCGTCGCCCTCGTCTCCCTCGTCTTCGGATGAATAGTCGCGGACTTCTGGGACAATCTCATCCTCCTCGTCCTCGTCTTCGAAGGCCACAGCCACTCCCTGACGATCATCGATGCCTGCGCTGCCTTGCGACGCCCTGTCATCTTCGTCCTCGTCATCTTGCGCATCGTAATCGGTGATCTTCTTGCCCAGATTGACAAGGTCATTGAACTGCTTTGGACTGAGTGTAGTCCCCAATATGTCATCGATCTCCTTCTTCTTATCGAAGTCCTTCATGTCTTCATCTTTTAGGTACTCCAGGACTGCATCGGCCGCGCTTCGGACAACTTCGTAGGGCACGTCCCCGAGGCTATTCGCGATCAGGGTGAGGATAAGGTCAAATGTGGCGCGTGTCGCGGCGGTCCGAGGACGGTACTGTATCCCTTCGATGGCAAGATCCGCCGCGCTGAGGATGTTACCACCCTGCAAGTGTCGGTCTGCCGCACGCCTCCTCTGCTGCTCCCTGAGTAACACGTCGCGGCCCTCTTGTATGCTACCCCGTTCGACATTTGGCAGGGCGGTGGGCTTCTTCGGCTTTGGCGCGGCCTCATGCGCGACACGCGATCCCATGTCCTTGATAGTCAAACGACCCGCTATCGACTCCGGCTCGCCCGTTACCTTGTCCGAAGGCCGGCTGACGAAGCGCCTGTCCACCTTGAGGACAAGGTTGGACATCGCCGAGTATTTGTACTGCGAGACATCGCGAGGGTCGGCCATGATGGGCGGCCTGTCAAGGTGCTTGGAGAGGGGTGGTGTGGCAAAGGTTTAGGTGAGGAACGCGACCTCGAAATTGTCGCTTTCTGGCAATTGGCGCGAAACGATCTTTCGCGCGAGAGAAAGGAGAGGCCGTCGTTGAAAGCTATCCCCTAGCGGAGATGCTGATGTGAAAAAAACGCAAAACACGAGCTTGAGTCAAAGGATGCTCGTCCGCGGCGTCAACACCGAGACTCGACGCTATGTGCAGGCAGCTCCCGGCAACACCTTTTTTTTAGATCGAGTTCCCCAGAACCAGATCACGTGCCTTTGGTAATATGGCATCTGGTGATGAGGGAGAAATTGCACTGAACCCAGATAGACATGCTTGATTAAACCAATTTGATTATTGGAGCAAGATCCTTATTCTTATTGTATTTATCATCCTTTTTAGACTTTCTTTTCACTACTGATCGGTACTGCCTTGAGGTAACAACTGACGGGGGCACTGGAAGTTCGATGATGGCAATCCTCACGTGACACCGCGAAGAGACTGTACAGTGTGCTTATGCGCATCGTTCACTGTGTTATCCTGCGTCTTTCTCTGTACCTTGAGCGGCATCTCGTTGCTCAAGTCATCTCCGTATATGTCCGCTCACTTGGGCCAAATGAGGGCCCATTCGTCAACATGCCTACCCCGGAGGAAAATGCGGGTTTTATTCGAAGTTCTCTGGGGCCTTACGTTAAGCCTCGTGAGCAAGTAGCACACATCAGGCGCGCCCTTGCACTGCATCTCCACTCATCCGTGCCGAACCCACACCCTGGCGGGCCTCTCTGTCTTGTTGATGGCGCCGGTACCGTCAAGATTGACAAGGAGGCCACGGGTTTGCAACGCGAGTACCTAAAGGCACTTGCCGCCAATATCAAGGCGAAGGGAGAATATGAGACGGTTCGCAAGGCCCACCTCGGTCAGAGCACAACCGCGCCCAGTCACAAGGCCGGCGCCGAGAGTCTGGACGACCAGCTTTACATGATCAAGTTGCGGCAGAAAGCCGAGAGGCTCAAGATTATCCATAGGCATCTCGACAGCTTGAACGAGCAGCCCGCTGGTTCGGAAGGGTTCGTGGACCTGGACTCGGTTTTCAAGGAGTCCAGATCACTCCCGAAAGTTCCGAGCAAGATCGTCGATAGCTTCGCGCCAGATGGCGACATAAAGCAGACCGATCTAGCCGCACTAGCGAGCCGCTTGGATAAGGTTCTCCTGAAATCGAAGCTCTTGCTTAAGCGGGAAGAACATTTCCTCGCTGAAGTGAAAGCCACGTCATCCTATCAACCGGGCTCGGTCAGTGATGGCGCGAAATTACAAGCCCTCGATACGACGAGGAATGAGCTCATCAACTGGATCGAGGCGGAGCTGAGTAAAGCTGCCGGAGAGGACGACTCTGCTGCCGCTGAGGAGGCGTCGGAGGGAGACCACGAGGACGCAGAGTTAGCGAACAAGGAGGAACAAAAGCAGCGTCAACTCAGAAAACAGATTGACGAGAAGCTAGACGAAGCAAGGAAGAAGTACGAGCACTATGTTACCGCCCGGCGAGACCTCTTGCTTGCTCTTAGCCAACCGCCCCCAAAGTCCGCCAAGCCCGTCTTCGAGCCTCCGCAGTCACAACCATCATCCGTCGAACTTCCCCCACCGAAACCCACAAATCACCTGCTTCTCCCCTACCTTGAGGCCATGCTTGCAGTCTCACGGGAGCAAAAGGCGCTCATCGCGCAGAAATCTCACTTCAATATCACACTAGCCAAACATCTCAAAGAAGCATGCCAGACCATAGACCATCTAGCCGACGAGAGCCAGCTTCTACCAGCGTTCCCCATGGAGGCGCCGCAGCACGGGAAACTTCGACATATAGACAGTCTGGGGGCGGGTACATCTGCGGAGCAGCCGGACCTAACGGGCCTCATCAAGCCGTGGCTATACAGCGCCGACTCGGCCAAGATTGCGACACTAGAGATCGTGGCGGAGAAGATTGAGGAGGGACAATCGGGGATCGAGGGCACTATCCAGAACCTCGAGGCGGCGAAGAAGCTGCTGGGTATAGAGGCCGAAGAGGCCCCCGATGCTAGTAGTGAGACTGCGGGAGATATATGGCTAGAGAGCGGAGGTTCGAAGAAGCCAGCCCAGTCGGGGCGGCGCGGCGATAGGACGAAGACGAGCAAGTCCCAGGAGAAGGATATCTTCGGCGAACTTCACCTTGATCTCGGGCTCATCGGTCACGACAACCACCCATAGAGCTCGGGTCACTTAAGACTATGCATGGTTTTAAATAGACGCTGTGCATTTCCCTTCAAATTTCGTAACTCACTTTTGGCCCCAGGCAAATTGCGGCATTCTTTTTACTTTTTGACTTTTGAAAACCCATCCGGACTGTCTATGAGCCCGACATGATGGCAGATATTCTCAGAGCCATATCTAAGATGGTGAGGTGCTCGCTCGAACCGTCTACGAGCCTCTTGTCAACCTCGGAGAAGACCCCCACGATCTTGTTCTTCTGCTTATCTGGGATGGTTTCATCAAACACGATGGCTTGGTAGAGCTAGTACGCGGGTTAGTCTTCGCTATCACATATTCGGGCATTTTCATGGGCTATAACATACCTGGGTCAGGACTTGGCCGGCACTCCAACCATCTGCAACCATGTCCTCGACGACCTTTGCCACTGGAGTATACGCCGACACTCCCCCTCGAGGCCGCATCGCCCTGACCAGTGCGTCAATCGTGGAATCCGGTATTACGCCTGCGATATCCTCGATAATCTTAACCGTCACGGGTTTCTTGGGGCTGTCCATGTCCTCGTCCCCTTCCGTGTCCACCGTCTTCGCGCCAACCAACCTCGCCGCGCTCTGCAGGTAGGTGATGGCCTTGCGCAGATCGCCCTCGCTAAACTTAATCAGCGCATCCACGGCCCCATCCTCCAGCGGCACCCCTTCCTTGTCCGCAATCTCCTCCAGCCTCGCCTTCGCGTTCGTCTGGTCCAAACTCTTGAAGCGGAATTTGCTGCACCGGCTCGCCAGGGGATCGATGATGCGGGTGACGTAGTTGCAGATGAGGCAGAACCGCGTAATCTTGCTGTACGTCTCCATAGTGCGGCGCAGCGCGCTCTGAGCGTCTTGGGTCATGGAGTCGGCCTCGTCGAGGATGATGATCTTGAAGGGGGGGCAGGGGTAGCGGTTCTTGTAGCCCGGCGGCGGGTTCGTAAGCTGCATGCGGGCGAAGTCTTTTACTTTCTCGCGGACGATGGAGATGCCTCGCTCGTCCGAGGCATTGAGCTCGAGAACGCGCGACTTGATCATTTCGGGCCCGTAAAGCTCCTTGGCCAGGGCGAGGATGGTGGAGGTCTTACCCGTGCCCGGGGGTCCATAAAAGAGCATGTGTGGGAGCTGAGTAGCAGCATTAGCGAGGTCGGTTTACGTAAATAAGAGAGGCTAACCACGGGGGCGTGGAATGGGCCCTTGGGAAGAGGGGTTTGTGACGAACGTTGGAGGCTTGGAGCGTCCTCTGGAGGACGGCGGTTGTATGGTCTTGGGCGGCGACATCGCTTAGGGTTTTCGGGCGACTGCGAGGGGGTTCCGATTAGACCACAGGGTGTGAAGTTTGCAGACGAACTGATGTTTTTGACTTACTATTTCTCCACCCAGGGTTGTGCTCTTGGGGTCTGAGCCGCCTTATCCTGCTTTTGGGCGGCAGCGCCGTTGGCGGCGGCAGCCTTCCTAGCTTTGAGATCAAAGAAGTTTGACATGGCAGCGGTCGCCTTATATTGGATGTTGCGTTCGGGATTCGAGAAGGGGAGGATTTGTTATGTCATAAAATCAATTGGTGTCTAGTCTTGCAGTATCGCAAGGGACAAGAAAGAGTTGGTGGAGGATGGGTATCATAGGTGATGAACCCTAGGTGAGGCTCGACGGTTGATGGGTTGGATACTGTGAAGTTGAGACGAGACGCGTTGACCGCGCCAGGAAAGCGCAGACGCGGAGCTGTGGCGTTAATGGACTGCCTGGGAGGGCGGCGTTCCAGACTCTAGTCAAGCAGTGTTCCCAGGGTGTCTTGTCGACCCCACCACACTGCCCTGACCACTACCGACAGCTTCATCCATCAAACATCAACGGATCAATGTCTCCGTGCCGTTGCAGGTCGCATCATTCGATCGGATTTCATTCATCGTCTACTGCCGACAGGCTGCTTCCTGCCAAGCTGGCAGGAGACAAAATGGTATTTTAACCTGGTTCAAGCCTGGGGACAAGGCTTGAGCTGTCTGGTGCTTTCAACCACCTCCCGTCAAGTGCCATGTCAGCGGTGGTGGTCACTCAATATCCAAGTTCCCTTCCATGTAGGCCTCATGAAGCAAATGCAACATTGAAGATGACTGGAAGCTTGAATTTGTAGTGCCTGCTGTGTGACCCGTGGACATGTGGTTAATGTGGGTGCATCACCACGATCCTTCCAGTTGAGGCACTGGGAGTGCCCCGCACTCGATCTGTGCTGGGAACATCAAATGAATGTACTGCCCACATGCACACACACTTTGCGCCTGATGAATCGAAGCCAATCGCTTGACACTTCCGAAGCTCCACGTCTTCCCTGACTGACGCAAACTACCTGATGGATATCTCCCATCTTATGCCATGGATGCCTAGCCTAGCCTTACCTGAAGAGTGCTGGTCTTGCAACAACTGCGCTGTAGGATATCTCCATGGTACTATTGATCTCACTCTTGCCACACATGTACTCGTAGCTATCCACTGCCCTGCTTGCAAGTCCAACCTAATCCCCCCCAGCAGTCAGGTTTCATACTCTGAAATTCTATTCTCATTGATTTCAACAAAATACACCAGACAAATCAATATATTGATTCGATGTGTATTTGATCAGATCCCGCAAGTGCGCATACCTCTCGAACGCCTCGACGCCTCGCCCGTCGATTTGATCACACCTTCCCCAACAACTGGACCCGCCTCTCGCTCTCCCCAGGGTCCGTCTGTCTGCCCAGCCAACAACAACACCCAACGCTTCCAGTCTTCAATCTCCAATCTTCCCAACGCCACTATTACCTTGGAACCCTCGGACTCCATTGTGCCCTGACATCCTAACGTCCATCTGCACACCCTCGGGCCTTCTCCTTCCCGACCATACATCATGGCGGACCAGTCCATCATCCGCATCACCAAAGTACGGAAAAGCAATCACCCCGCATTCCCCCCCAAATCCGACAACGACCCCGCGCTCCCGTCGCAACGTGGGGCTGCAAGGCTAACCAAGAGCTTCTTCCCACCAGGAACTGTGCGATCTCCAGAAGGACTCCGACCTATGTGAGTGCCTTGAATGCGCTTGCAATCGTGCCCATAATCTCCCACATCGTCCCTGAATCTTGCGCACTAACTGCCCTGCCAATCTCAAGCACTGGCGGTCGCGTGCCGCGACTCGGATGTTCGTAATGTGAAGGCCCTGATCATTGGGCCTCACGAGACCCCTTACGAGTTCGGGTTCTTCGAGGTATGCCCACCGGCGGGATTCACCTTACCTGGCAGTTCTTCCTATTCCTGGCGAAGAAGGCTAATCTCCTCTGAGCAGTTCGCTGTTAAATTCAACAGGGGTTCGTGTGTGCCCGTGTTTAAGAACCCAAGGCCCGACCTGGACTAACCGCCCGCAGACTACCCTCGAAAGTCACCAGCTGTAACGGCACTGACGACCAACGCGGGTCGGTGTCGGTTCAATCCCAACATCTATGCGAGCGGCAAGGTTTGCTTGTAAGAACTTGAGCTCTCCCCCACGGCTACCATGACCCCCTCAGATATGCGGTGGTTAACTTCTTGAAGATCCATTCTAGGGTATGATCTCACAAGGATATCCACAGTCACCACCAGCGCTTCTCTGCGCTAAATCGGTGGGCTCTTCAGGCTGATTTTGTGTCAATGCTTACATGCTTCCTAGAACATGGCGCGGTGAGAGGGGCGAGGAGTGGTCTGCTGCGCAGGGACTGGAGTCAATTCTCCTCTCTATCCAAAGCCTCATGTCCTCTAATCCCTACGAGAACGAGCCCGGTTTCGAAGACGCAAACGATACAGCGGACAAGAAGAACCAGTCTGATTACGTCCAGAAGGTACATAGCCTGTGTCTACGAGGCATTTCCAGTCCCTACGAAACACTCGTTAACAGCAAGCGACAGATTCGTCACGAGACCCTTCGTATCACAGTGATGCAGCGACTCGAGGAGTACTTGGGCCTTGCCGCAGACGGTTCTCAGTCCGCTTCCGCGATATCTGCCGCCGACGCAGAAGACGTCGACATTGACATGCAGGACCTTGATGAGGCTAGTGTTCCGTTTGAGCCCTTCAAGGACTTGTGCAAGCAGAGGTTTCTCTGGTACTACGACTCCTATCTCGCAGCTATCAAGAAGGGCAGGGCGACTGTGAAGGATGGCCAGGAATTCAAGCGAATGCCGTTCGAGGGTGCCAGCAACACCATGGAGGGGCGTTTCAACTACACTGAACTCGAACGCCGTCTCGGCAACATCAAGAGAGCATTGGACAGCGAGCTCGACACGTGGGCCGCTGAGGGCGCTAAGGAGGCCGCCAAGGAAGGTACCATCGCAGTCAACTTGCACAACCAATACCGGCAGGTCGTTGCGAGCTTCAAGCACGAGGACATCCCACACCATGTCGAGCTACAGGGCGGCAATCCCTTCATCTGGATCATCACGTACTTTGGCCCGCCGATGACGAATCTGGACGGTGGCCTGTTCAGAATCAAAATCCACTTTAGCCCCAGGTTTCCCGATGAGCAGCCTCGCGTACGGTTCCTTTCGAAGATTTTCCATCATAGGATCGCGGCAGATGGGACGGCATGTTATTTCCCAAATCACCATAGGCGCGAAGACGTGCGGTCGCACATTGATGCCATTTTTGCGGCACTGGAGGAGGAGGACCCTGCGTACGACCCGCGGACCATTGTTCATCCGGAAGCTCACGCTCTTTACTGGGGAAAGCCTGAGGACCGGAAGACGTACAACCGTCGACTGCGGAGGTCTGTCCAGCAAAGTATGGAGTAAGTGGCACAATGCCCCTTTAATGTTTCGGATTCTATTCAGCAGATTCTAATATGATGGGCCTAAAGGGACTTCCCCATGGAGTGAGGGTGGTGCCGCTGGTTAGGGGGACCGAACCGGGAGGATACTACTGTGACTTTGTTGCCCTGTTTCCTGCAAGGGCAACCCTCTTCGTTTAACTTCTCAAGACCGGAAGTAATAGCATTTTCCAGACCGCAGTTGGCGGGTTTTACATGGCGTTGTGGTCAGGTTGGTATACCACTCGGGG
>JAXQGT010000204.1:0-14902 GCA_037040375.1 Basipetospora sp. M8501
CAGTGTACAGAAACACACCCAACATCTTTCACGCCGCGCTCTTGCTACCGCTCGCCTCCCCCTCCCCCTTCCCTCCTTCCCCTTCCCCCTCTCCCTCCTCGCCCTGCCCCTCCAGCTCCAAGCCCTCCGCCGCCGCCTCCAAGCCGCCGCCGCCGCCCCCGTTCCGTCCCTCCAGCTGGCCCGACTTGCCGAGGAAGTACGCCGCCACGTCCCCGTGGTCGTTGAAGTTGGCCAGGTCGAGCGGCACGTAGTTCTGGTCGTTCATCACCGCCTGCGTCGCCCCGGCCTCCTCCACCAGGAACTTGACCGTCTCCAGGTGGCCCCCGAGGCTGGCCCAGTGCAGCGCCGTGTTGCCGAACTCGTTGGTGGCGTCCACGTACGCCGTCTTCTCCTCTTTGGGCCGGGCTGTGAAGTAGTTCAGGAGGAGCTTTACCGTTTCTGAGAATCTCCGCGGAGGGGAAGGATCCCCACCGTCGATCGACCAGTTAATATTCAAAGAAGAAAAAAATTGTATTTGAAGAGTCCAACCCATGGATGCCAGCCCATCGGAATATAATGAGAAAAGAGAAGAATAAAACCACTATGCGGGACTGGGGATAAAAATCTCACCTAACCGGCCATTCCCCGTAGCCATGTGTAAACAGCTCGCCTTCGTCTCATCCCTCGCCGCCGTGATGATCTCCGCCTCAGACACCTTCTCGCGCTCTGCTAGCTCCTTCAGCGTGTCCGCCAGATCCTTGTCCTCGCCGGTCCGCGCGAAATAGATGAGGTCGTCCACCTCGTCCTCTGTGAGGTTGGGCGCCATTTTCTCTTCAGTCTTCTTGCTTGTTTTTGCTTATCTGACTTTGCCGCGTAGGCTCTGGTGAAGATTTGTATGTTTCCGGGATATGATTAAAAAAAATCAAAGCTTTTATCGAGGTTCTTGAGTATCCTTATTAGATGTTTGACAAAGTGCCGTTAAATTTCGTGGGTTCTCGTTTTTCAGCAGGCACTTGGGCATCACAGTTGAGGACGAGGGGGGGAAAACTTCAATGATCTTTGTGGACATCTGTCAGCAGCTAGCACCAGCTGGTGGATTGGAGCTGACGTCCTCCGTCCCGCAGCTATCAAGCTCGAAAGACTTGACGATGACTGAAGTGGGAGCTCGGGCAGATTATATCAAATTAAATGCAAGGTTCCCGTAAGATGCCATCAGACGGCCACCAAAAACAAATCGTGTAAATATGATATCTGGCTCAAGCTGAGGATGTGAATCTAGGAACCTGCACGATGACCAGTGCGATCCACGGGCACCGATTTCCAGACCATGACACCATAATCATTGCCTTTTCCAGGCGCCGCTCAGGGTGGTAAGTGGTGAGAGAAACCATTGTGACCATGATCAACGACGCTCAGGCTTCTTAGGATCTCCACGGGTTCTACATCAAATTCACGGCCAGTGCCAGTGGCATCTACCCGGTGACTATCATCGGCCTCTAGCAAGTGCGCGACATACTTGAAGAGGACCGTATCGACATAAGCGTCGACTAGCGGGAGTGCCAACTCGCAGTGGCTTACGCATGGCTCGCTAGCTGCTCGCCACAGCTCTTCGAGTTCGTCACCTGGCCCGAAAACACGGAGGACGACAGGCCGGGGCAGCTGCCGGGCCCGCTGTGCCGCGATATACCCCCTTTCAGCGTGAAGAGGTGGGATTTCTGGAGGAACAGGGTACTCGAGATGGCATCCAGGAGCACCAGTCGGATGTCAAGATCATGTCAGAGGAGGCTGCCGGGGAGATGGCCGAGATTAGCACGAACCGGCCAAACGCTGATGATTCGTGAAAGGGCCATCAAGGGCACGAGTCAGCAAAGCCAAGGATATTTCTACGTGGAGGCCCAAGGCATCATTATGTGCTGAACTAGTGTACAAGATTTGAGTAGAATGAGCTTTCGTAGTATTGTGTTAGGCGTTGGCTGGTGTGGCTTGGGCTTGGACTGGATATCTGGGTGCGGTCCTCAATGTTTCCTGGATCGGGGAGTGGTTTCGCGTGTATTTCCGTCGATAATAAATGTTAGTCGGTATATCATATATCATATCCACGGCATTGAATCTTCTTGCCATTCCTTGACACACTTCCACACATTACTGGCCCGCCAGATCCTCGTTCAGACGCTCCTCCAGATAGTCCGCGACCCCGCCGTTGTCGTTGACCGCCTGTATCTCCGCCTTTGCATTCATCATCAGCATGACATGCAACTCCCTTACCACCTCACTAGCATCCTCATCATGTTCCGCCTCGCGGACACAGTCGCCCAGCAGCCGCACAGCGAGCTTCCTGTCCCGCTCCGTCAGCGGCACGAGCTTCTGAGAGGACCCGCCGCTCGCCGAGGATGCCGAACCCTGAGATCCTACTGGTACGCCCTGGGAGTCTCCTCGCGTGACGTCTTGGGCGAAGACCGCGGGTCTGGAGAGGATCACGTCGGAGCTCTTGATGCCGAGCCAGCGGAGACGGGGGAGGTCGATGGCGTCCTCGTGTCGGAGGGCGGAGGAGCCCCATTTGTAGCAGCGCATGATGTTGATGCCATCCGGATCGAAGTCTACTAAGGCGTAGATCGGCATCGTGGGCCGGAGGACGTGGATTCGGTGCAGGAATGACCGGGTGGCCAGGTCCGGGTATCCTTTGCCCTTTTGTGCAGATAGATTTCGTTAGAACCTTGATTCTTTCGAATCACCAGTCAGTGGGGTTCTGTAGGGAAGCCATTCTCACCGTGACTAGGAGACCGTTCCCGGCTGTGGACGTCTGCCAATACTTGGCCTTTGCCAGCGTGCGGAATGTGGCCTTTCCTCCAGGTCAGGGAAGTCGATGAGATGGAAAAGTCTGCTTACTTCTTTCTCGATCACAAGGAGCCAGCGGGTGGTACCAAGGTCAATGTCATGGACAGCTGTTGGGGGTGGTATGGCGCTTCCCTGGAATAAGGGCAGTCAGGATTTACACTGAAACCTCAAGCTGTCATAAAGAGTCTCGGGGTAGCTTTGCCTCCAGGTTCCGCGACGCATCAATCACTTCGGATGCCCGAGACTGGATTGTCACCGGGCCGGATACGAGTCCTTTCGCAGCAGCCACCTAGACTCGGCACAGTATATGAGTGACTGCTTCAGGAAAATTAGAAAGGAGAACGAGGTTTTCTGCTTGTTCTTTACGATTCCGAGGTCATGTCTTCCGACACCCAGCGTAAGCGCGAGGTCGTCGACTAGTTGGTCTACCCTAGCTTGAGATCCGTACAACTCGGGGTTCTCGTAGTAGAGGTTCCTGTAAAGTTTTCCCCAGTATTACGGGTTAGCCAGAAGGCACAATGAAGGGTGAACAAGGTGAGTAGCTCTCCCAAACCTCTTTGTGAGGACTCTCCCTGACCTTAAAGCAGCGTGAGCGCTTTTGAGGAGACACAATACTTGGACTGGGGAGGTCCGTCAGCCGCAGGCTCTAACATGCCGGGTCACTCGAACGATCTTTGGCGAGGAAATGGGCGCGGGGTTGGCAGTACCAAACTTCCTCGCCTCGGCGTCACTGCGGCCAGGGAACGTCACGCTTCCGGCGACGACATTGCCTGCGGTTGCCCGTCGGCAGAATGGGATGGAAGGCGGGAGCGGAGGATCATGGAGAAGGGGGTCCGCAATGCCGCCCTCGATCATGTTTTCGATCCTCACTATGAGCTCGCCTGTGCGGTCGGGGGATCGGGGGAAAGGTGGCTGTCCGTCGGCAAAAGCAGGGAATTCCATGGTAGTACGGAGGCGGGAGGCGTTAAAGGTGTCAGACTGCTGCCCGCGGAGGCTGGCAAGGACAGGTCTTTACCGGAGTGATCTCACAACTGAAGGACTCCCGATGTTGCTTTGGAGACACTGGATAGACGTCGCGGTATGATCGTGCTGCTGCCCAGAGAGAATAATCCATGTAGGAGTGACGATTCTGTTTAGTTGCCCCACTGTGTCCTATGCAGAATGCAGTGTAAGGTACTCTCACGTTCTTTAGGTTGATCACATAAACCAGGAAGGAGCTACCATGACCTTGAGCAGTCTCCAAGCAGGAGCCACCGTCGCCGACAGCGTCCCCTAAAGGTGAAAAGACGCGTACCTCATCTTCCGGCCATATGCCATTCTTAAAGTGTACTCAGTGAGTGCTTCAGAGTGGTCCACATGATAGAACCGACTCTGGACCAAATCAGAGCTGCATCGTGCTCGAATGCTCTTGCTCGAATGCTCTTGCTCGAACTATGAGAGCCCCCAGGTTGATGCCTGTCATTCACCACGAAACCCGCACTCACATTGGACATTTCATCCAATTGGTACACTGCAGACAATCTTCTGTGCTCATTTCACAACAGAAAGTGGTTGGTTTTATATCAACGGAGTCTAGTATTTCAGAACCTTTGAGCCGTTCGCACGCTCACGCTTACCCCTCGTGGGTCACCGTGGCGGCGGACCCAGCACCTTTCCCGACGGCGCCCCGTACCTCGTTGGCAACCGCGGCGGAAGCTCCTTAGGCGCCATACCTGGCGGCATCCCATATCCGACACCAGGCGGTAACCCGAGATTATACAGCGAATAATAGATTGCGCGCCTCTTCTCATTTCTTCCAAGCGTAGGACGATCTGGACCAAGTCTGGAGCGCACATACTGCGTCACAGGCTGTCAGGGCATCATCTTGTACATGAGAAGCGAGGCCATATTACGGCCGTTAATCGGTCTTAATGTGCTACTCCGTCTATCCGTCGTTGCCAATGCGGGTTCGGAGTGATTTGCCGCGACTGGATCCGGTCCGTTCATAGACTCCACCTCTGGCCAACCGTCAGACGGAGAATATAATTACCGGCGTTCGAGTTTCGAACCCAATGAGTCTACAGTAGTAGTCTGCGATGAAATCACCCGTCCCAAACTGCCATCCCCCGGCTGCTATCTAGAAGCTCATATTGCCCTTAGATACTTACATTGTCGAGGGCATAATCAACAGGCTCTATATCATTGCCATAGCGTGCTGGGTCGGCAAACCGCGCTCGTGGCCTCCTCCCATCCTTGCTCATCCTCTGCTGAAATCGGGTATACTTGTCCATCATAGCACTTCGGAGATATGATACCGGGAAGGGTAAGGGCATTTAAACGGGATTTGACGTCATGAAATGCTTCTGAAACCACGCCACAGCCTGGTCCTCAGCCTGCAACCCAAGTCTCCCCTGCTTCTCGTCGTTCGGGTCACCCCTCACCGCAAACCCGTGCACGGCGCCCTCGTATATCACGACCTCGCAGTTGGGTTTCCGGTCGAGAATGCGCTTACACTCGTCCATCTTGGCTCTCGGGAGCCACGCATCATCCTCGCCATTCGCGACACTGAGCGGAATCGTCACCTTTTCGACGTCGCCTGGGACATCGACGAGGGATGGGTGGGCCGTGAAGGCGCATATGAGTGGGTAGGGCTCATCATCATTAGACTCGGCGCGTTTCTCGCGGTTCCCGTCACTGGTGGGGTCACAGAGATGGAAGACGTATTTCCCACCCCAGCAGAATCCGGCGACGCCAATCTTGGGGTGTTGTTGGGACGATGCGCCGCTGGTGGTGGCTGGGAGTAGAGGCGCGGGGGGGTTCCTCGCGAGGAAAGATAGGAACGATTTGAGGCGGGGGAGGACCACAGAGGGGCGAGTCGACATGAAGAAAGGGAGACTATGGTATGCGAAGAGGAAGTACAGCCTGGGACGGAGGAGGAGTTTGCGGCGGAGGAACGGTGTGGACTTTGATAGGGACGCGTCGTCGACGGCGAGAATGGACGCGGGGAACGCGTTGCCATTCATGAAGTCTGGAAGGAGGACAACTGCGGGGGTCCTCCGCGCATAAGAATCGGCGAGGACGCGAGTGTTGCGCAACTCCCAGCCAAAGGCGTCGGGAATGATGACGACGATGCCGGCGGGAACGACGCCGGGGGCAGGGCGTGCGACGTAGGTGCGTAGGCCGTCGATGGTCTCCTCGGCGCCTGTGGGCTCGATGTCGCCGCGGAGCGTACCCTGGAAGCACTTGGCGCAGAACTTGGGAACTGAAGAAGACATTGCTGATTGATGGGTTGATTCCGCGGTTTTGTGAGAAATGAGTGAGATGAAGTGTGGAACTGAAGCACGTGCAGGCTGTGATGAGAGATGAACCTGGAAATGTGAGACGGGCTGATAAATTGATGGCTGGTATTTACATAGCTAAGTCACGACTCTCACCCTTTAGAATATAACCGCACATAATTACAATCACTTTAACCCAAGGTTACTTCTAGGGTTACTACAACTACTATACTTATTGACTAGCTATTATTGTCCATATTGACTGACTATGTTCGATGGGCAATGGATATCATAGTAGTTAGTATTTGCTGCGGACCTTGAGAAGTGTGCACCAGGACTGCGGGTGGTATGGCGAATTAGGTACTTGCGTACTCTGGTGAAGGCCCTAGGCCTCGAACGATGTAGAACCATTTCAACAACGTAGGATCCCGACGGATCGCCTCCGAGACTTCATGCATAAACGGCAGCGGATCAAGTGAACCCACCGGCGGGGTTCGTTGGAGCATGCTCCGGTCCCGGGTGTGAATCGGTGGTCTTTGCCCGGTTCATGATTCCTTCGGATGTTAGATGCGAAGAGGAGCATAATAGTCTGGAGGTTATTCCTTTCAGGATTATAAGGTGAGACTGTCAGAGACTTTTCTTTCATACTCTTCAAGGAATAAACACAATCAAATGGAATTTCCTCAGATTATGGTCTATGAAAGTACTTCGAAGGATACTGCTGATCAGCATTACCGACCCTACCCTCGCCCAGTCTAAGAAGTGAGGTCAAAGTGCAGACGTAGTGTTCGGGTTCAGGGCGGGCTCGGGGTGATTTGCGGCGGTTGGGTCCGTACATGGAGCTCTGCATGCACATCTGGGCCAACCGGGAGCTGGAAAATTAATTTAGAGTCGACACCACATGCAAACAAGCCATCCCAGATCAATCCATCTAACCCCCTGTCTCGGCTCACTCCCTTTTGCAAAACTGCACTCGCTCTGAATCTAGACGGTCAACATCCATTTCTACCTTCCATCCTGGCCACGCTGGTCTGAGTTTCCGCCCACGCGTCGTGCCCATACACAATCAGCATTCAATTGCCTCGACAACGCACCATCATGAGCACCAAACGGAGGACATCGCCGCGGACTAAGCGCGCCCACGACGACTCCGCCGACCAGAACGTCCCGAAACGACCGCGGCTCGGAGAGAAGACGGACCTCACGCGATGGCGATGCAAGGACGACGAGGGCCGGTTGACATGGCACTACCTCGCCGACGACGAAGCCGCCAAGGAATGGCCCCAGAGCACCGCTGACAAGTGGTATCTCGGGCTTCCTACAGTGCGTTCCTCTGTTGCCCACGAGGAGCTTATCCACAACCTACGTTGTTGGAATTGTTGACTGACATGTGCACCTTCTCCTTCTTTTAGGACCTACCGACCCTCCCCCGAGCGGAAACCCCCCTCGACAGCGTCCGAAACGGTCTCGAGTTCTACGAGAAGCTCCAGCTGCCCAGCGGCACCTGGGGCTGCGAATACGGCGGGCCCATGTTCCTCCTGCCGGGCATCGTGTCGGCGTGGTACGCCACCAAGACGCCCATCCCGGACGCCCACGCCACCGAGATGAAGAACTACCTCTTCGCGCGCGCGCACCCGGACGACGGCGGCTGGGGCCTGCACATCGAGGCCGAGAGCTCCGTCTTCGGCACCACGATGAACTACGTGGCCCTCCGCATCCTCGGCGTCGAGGCGGACCACCCGGTCATGGTCAAGGCGCGCGGGACGCTGCACAAGCTCGGCGGCGCGACCAACGGGCCCCACTGGGCCAAGTTCTGGCTCGCGGTGCTGGGCGTCGCGGAGTGGGACCTCGTCAACCCCGTGCCGCCCGAGATCTGGCTGCTGCCGGACTGGGTGCCCATCGCGCCGTGGCGCTGGTGGATCCACATGCGCCAGGTGTTTCTACCCATGTCGTACATCTGGTCGAAGCGGTGGACCGTCGAGGAGACGCCGCTGATCCGCGAGCTGCGGCAGGAAGTCTTTGTCAAACCCTGGGCCGAGATCAACTGGGTGGCCCACCGCAACGACATCTCGCGCATGGACGACTTCCACCCCAAGTCGTGGCTGCTCAACTCGGTCAACTGGCTGCTCGTCAACGTGTACAACCCGTACCTGCGCACGCGCGGCATCAAAGACTGGGCCGAGGCCTGGACGAGCAAGCTCGTGGACATGGAGGACGCCAACACGGACTACGCGTGCCTGGCGCCCGTCAACGCGCCGATGAATACCCTCGTGTGCCTGATCCGCGACGGGCCGGGCGCCTTCTCCGTGCGCCGGCACGTGCAGCGGCTCGAGGAGTTTTTGTGGGTCAAGAACGAGGGCATGCTGGTCAACGGGACCAACGGCGTGCAGTGCTGGGACACGGCGTTTACGATCCAGGCGGTGGTGGCCGCGGGCCTCGAGACGGACGAGCGGTGGCGGCCCATGCTGACGCGCGCGCTGGGCTTCCTCGACACGCAGCAGATCCGCGAGGACTGCGTCGACCAGGACGTGTGCTACCGGCAGCAGCGCAAAGGCGGGTGGCCGTTTAGTAACAGGGACCAGGGGTACGCGGTGAGCGACTGCATCTCCGAGGCGCTCAAGTCGGTCATCTTGTTACAAAAGACGGAAGGGTATCCGCAACTGCTGGACGACCGGCGCATCTTCGACGCCGTGGACACGCTCCTCATCTACCAGAACAAGGACACCAACGGCGTGGGCTCGTACGAGCTGCGCAGGGGCGGCGAGTACATGGAGATGCTGAACGCGGCCGAGGTGTTTGGCCGCATCATGATCGAGTACGACTACCCGGAGTGCACGACGGCGTGCGTGACCGCGCTGCGGCTGTTCCAGGAGCACTGGCCGGAGTACAGGGCGGAGGAGGTGCGCTCGTTCGTGACGCGCGCGGTGGAGTGGATCAAGAGGGACCAGAGGCCCGATGGGAGCTGGTACGGGAGCTGGGGCATCTGCTTCACGTACGCGGCGCAGTTTGCGCTGGAGAGTCTGCGGTGCGTGGGGGAGACGTATGCGAATAGCCGGTACTCCAAGGCCGGGTGCGACTTTTTGGTCTCGAAGCAGCGGGAGGACGGCGGGTGGTCTGAAAGCTACAAGGTGAGTCCCATTCCTCCTACTCCTGGGTTTCCTGGCTGTCCCATTCAGCGATGCGTGATTTCAGACAGTTTGTTTTTATTTATTTATTCTTCTACGCGGAAGCTGACGACGTTTACAGGCCTGCGAACAAATGAAGTACATCGAGCACCCGTCGGGCTCGCTGGTGGTACAGACGGCGTGGGCGCTCATCGGCCTCATGGAGGCGGACTATCCGGACATGGAGCCTATCCGCAGGGGCGTCAGGTTGCTGATGGACAGGCAGCAGGACAACGGCGAGTGGCTGCAGGAGGCGATCGAGGGCGTGTTCAACAAGAGCTGCATGATCTCGTACCCCAACTACAAGTACACGTTTACGATGAAGGCGCTGGGTATGTTTGCGAGGAAGTACCCCGATGTCGAGGTCTGAGGTGTGGCCAAGATTTTACGAGGACTTTTTATTTCGTTGCAGGGAATATCGAAAGGAATGAAAACTTGGAGGAAGAGGGGACCTTAATGAAGTGCAGCGAAATGTCCCCCGGAATTTAAGACAAGCAAATACATGTAGTTAATGTAATATCAAAAGTGTCTCCCAGCTTTCTGAGCCTTTCGAGAGCAAGTGAGACGTCGTATAGTAGGATATGATTGATTCTGAGCCGCCCTATGCGACAATGTCTCTTAAGACTCGGCCATTTCCGGCCCACCTTTTCCCCCAAGCTACAAGTCGTCAATCCCAGCCAGACAAAGCTCGATTGGTTTCCCTTTCGCCGAGGTCCAATTGCCACCAGTTTCCACATGTCCGCCGCTCATACCTTCGCCCTTGTGGATTCCCGGAGCTCCATCCAGTCCACCAGCCCGCCCCCTCCTTCTTAGGTTCCACAAACCACCGCGCTTTTCCGGATCGGATGGAGGGGTGAGCCCACATTTTAGAAGAAAGAGAGGGGATATTAATCGAAGGATTGTGAGTGCTAAATCTTTATATTGGACATATTTGTTTCCTTTCCCATGTACTAGCGTTTCCCGGTTGTCCACATTGACTCTTGCGTTCCTGGACCCTGTGATGTCATTGCCGGCCTAAGGTCTCTTTTCTTAGTGTTAATGTCTTTGCTCTCGACTCCTCTCCCACTTCTCACAGCTTGAGCATCGCCTTGGAACTTTTGGTTTTCTCTACCGACGATGGCCTCGCGAACGATACGGCTCCCGAACCTCCTCGCCAGGTCGGCCCTCCGCGGTCCCCGCCCGGCGACGACCGCCCTCCGCACACCACTCCTCGCCCGCGCCCTCACAACCACCCCCACCCTCCGCAAACCGCCCGCGTCGTCCGCAGCCGAGGCAACTTCCACGATTCCCCAAGCCGCAGAGGACGCGACTCCGCCATGGCTCTACGAGAAAGTGACCAAAGCGTCGCTCTGGCTGCGCGACTCCTGCCGGTGCGAGATCTGCGTCAGCCCGTCGTCGGGCCAAAAGTCCTTCGCGACGTGCGACATTCCCCCCACCATCCGGCCTAGAGAGGTCAGCCTCGCTCCCGACTCCTCCCTGCGCGTGACGTGGGAGAACGACATCCCCTCGGCCGCGGCCCAGGGCCACGTCTCCGTCTTCTCGCCTACATATCTCCAGTCGCTCAAGTTCCGGAAACCATTACGGGGACTCGAGCCCAACGATTTCGTAGAGGTAGACAGGCGGCTCCCTTACCAGACGTGGGACGCGGCCACGATCCGAAAGCACCTGCGCAAGATCGACTACAATGACTGGATGGCGTCCGAGGACGCCGTGTGGCAGGGCGTCTTCGACCTCGAGGTCTTTGGTCTCGTGTTCCTCAAGAACGTGCCCAAGCAGGAGAGCGCCGTGTCCGACATCGGACTGCGCATCGCGAATCTACAAGAGACCTTTTACGGACGCACGTGGGACGTCGTGTCCAAGCCCAACGCCGAGAACGTGGCCTATACGAACTCGTACCTGGGCCTGCACGAGGACATGCTCTACATCCACCAGCCGCCGCGCATCCAGCTGCTCCACTGCCTCGAGAACTCGTGCGAGGGCGGCGAGTCCATCTTCAGCGACGGGAACCGCGCGGCGCGCGCCATCCTGGACGACCCTGCCGAGCAGGAGGCCGCGCGGCTCCTGAGCGAGATCCCCGTGCGGTATCACTACGACAAGCACCCCTTTTCGTACCGCCAGGCGAGGCCAGTGTTTAACGTGCGGACGGACGAGCAGCGGCCCGGCGAGAGGGAGCTCGTGAACATCTGGTGGTCGCCGCCGTTCCAGGCTCCCAACCCACCCCACGGGAGCGATGTTGAGGGGTCTGAGCACCGGCGGTGGCACACAGCGCTGAGAAAGTTCGAGGCGCTGCTCTCGAGGGAGGACGGCGTGTACCAGTACAAGCTGACGCCGGGGGAGTGCGTGCTGTTTGATAACAGGAGGGTGCTGCACGGGCGGAACGCGTTCAACACGGGGAGCGGGGTGCGGTGGCTGCGCGGGACGTACGTGTCGGACGAGGACTTTGGGAGCAAGGTGCGCAGCGCGGACGAGGGGGCCGTGGAGGCGTACAGGAGGGAAAAGGGCCTGCCGGGGAGGGTGTCTGGGGTGAGGAACGCGGAGGAGAGGATGGCGGGGTACGGGTCGCTGGGGGCGTGGCTGAGGAGTCCTGAGATGGAGCTGGCTAAGGAGGCTCTGGAGGGGAAAGCTGGTGTGAGATTCTGTACTGTCTAGGTGATAGTGCTCCAGTCATCTCTCTGGCTTCTCGATGGCCGTCATTCTAGCCTATGTTAATTCCACCCAGAAGTCGCGTGTCGCTGCTGAGGGTGCCGTTTTCGGCTGGCCACTGGGTGCATTTTTCGGGCACCCTAGATCACCCTGACTAACTTACTCGTATTACATTGATACCCTCAACTTAATCCCCACTCCCCATCCGAATCTACCAACACGGCCACATCCTCATCCTCGTACTTTGCTGCCGCCATCACTACGAAAGTAATCAAGCTGCAAGCAAGTAGGCAACCTCAATGTGGCACCCACGCTCTCCTTCCCGTTTCTTTTAGGCATTTCGCACCTCAAGTCATGCAGCAGATGAGTATCCTTCCTGAATCCAGCATCTTCGGGGAGCAACAAGCACGAGATCTTCCGCCACCGGCTGTGGTTCGAGCCACCAATGTTGCGTCTGGCCATCCCCGCGCGTCATACTTCGATCGCCCCCCGCCCGTTAAATTCCCGTCATTGGGCTTGCTGGTCAAGTATGGGGCAGACGTGACAATCACGGAGGCTCGTACGCAGAAGATGGTGCGCGAACAAATTGGGAGCCAAGTGCCGGTCCCTGAAATCTTTGGCTGGGCCGAGGATCAGGGTCAGGGATTCATTTACATGTCACTGATTCAGGGCGAGAGCCTCCAAGACAGGTGGGGTAATATGAGCGAAACTGAGAGGCGATCTGTCTGCGCAGAATTGAAGTCTATGGCGAAGGCGTGGAGGGGCTTGACGCAAGGCGGACCAGAATCTTTCATCGGTTAGTTGGACTCTGTGCTGGCATGCGGGCACCACACTGACACAGATCCCCGCCTGTCTCATTAGGGAGCTTCGGCGAACAGCCCTTGAACGATATCTTCTTGGCGTCCCATCCAGAACTCACTGGGCCATTCAGAGGTGCCAGCGCTGTCCAAGACTTTCACCGTGCGTGCGGTATCGAAATCGGTTGCGAAACAGCCGTTGCGTTCACTCATAATGATCTGGCCCCACCAAACATTCTCCTGTCGCCCGGGCTGAACCCAAAGGTAGAAGCGGTCATTGACTGGGCGCAGGCCGGATGGTACCCTGCGTACTGGGAGTTCTGCAAGGCGCGCCGCGTGAGATTGGACCCAGCATCCTTTAGCGATGGCATGCAGGCCGAATGGCAGGAGACATACCTCCCGATGATTCTCGATCCTGTGGACGAGACATCCTGCTATCACCCTTGGCTCTATTTCGTTTTGTCCAAGGGAATATAATCATCAGCACCTCTCGCTTGAGACCAACTTCGAGGCTTGCCTGGGCGTATGGCAGTCTCGCAGACTATTTTCATCATTACAGATTTGTTGTGTCTGAACAACGTCGACTGGCCACCACCCTTCCACCCTGTGCTTACAGTCCACTAGAATGGTACTACTAGAAAGCGCAGTCCACCAGTCGCATCGCCAGGAACAGAAATTGCGGGTGAGCCTTGTGACAGCTCTGCCATAAACATGGGATAGGGTGGAGAGTGCCACCTTCTACGTGATGTATTTTCAGGCAATCAGAAACGGCATGCTCGAATTCTATGTGAAGCTTATGATCGTGTATAATAAATCCTGGAGTGCCGGACGGTACATGGCAGGTGTATACTGTGTAACTTTTCAGTTTAACATGCTAGGCGGTGAACCTTATTCGGGAAGGCGGTGAGAAGCTTCCAAGCACCTTACGCCTTGACCCCGCGTTCCTGCCGTCATTATTCCCAGAGCTACAAACAGGAAGCTTCGATGAACATTCTAAGGAATTCCTCCGGCAAACCGACAAACAACCACCGTCCGCCGTACACGGGCTTCTTCATCCCTCAACCCATCTTAACTCCGTTCATACCAGTTTGAAATCCTGAACGGATCTTGTCGTCAACCAGACTCTCTCTCCCATTATCAGCTTGAAGTCAACTCATCTCACCCAGAGCTGTTCCACAATGTCAGCCCTCACCCGCGCAACCGCGGGCCTCAACGCCCTCCAATCCAGCGACTGGCCCACCGCCGTCCGCGAGCTCACCGCCGCCATCACCTCCTCCCCGTCACCCAAGTGGCTCATCGCCCGCTCCAAGGCCCTCATCGGCCTCTCCCTCCTCCGCCCGGCCCTCGCCGACGCCGAGCTCGCCTTCCACCTCGCCGCCGACCGCGGCAACCGCTCCCTCATGCTCGACGCCCTGTTCCGCCGCGCCGTCGCCCTGTTCCGCCTCGAGCAGTACGCCGACGCCGACGCGTGCTGGGCGCTGTACATGGACTGCCAGAAGGACGGGCAGCTGCGCGACGGGGATCGGTTCTTCGTCGGTACGGTGGACGACGCGGGGAAGTACGCGGTCACGGAGGACGAGGTCGCCGAGATGGGGAGGAATGGGCGCCTTGGCCCGTTCTCGTCCGAGGAAGGGGCGGACTCGAAGGGTGCGGAGGCGCAGAGGGCCATGGCGGAGATGAAGGAGAGTGACCGCGCGTGGATGAGCGCGGCCCAGATGCGGTACATGTGCATCAAGAAACTTGCGGCTAGTCCCGAGGATCATCCCGGGAGGAGGATCACCGTTTCGAGGACTCCGCCGCGTGCGGAGAAGCCGATACAACTTGTCATTAAGGGGGATGAGATCAGGGAGGCCACTAGCGGCGAGGGGGCCGCAGCCACGGCCGGCGGCGTAGATGGGGATAAGACTCGGTCTGCTGCTGCTACCGGTAGCGGCGCTGCGCCTGCTGCGACGAAGTCGACTGCGGCCCCGGCGCCCGTGCGTATGGATGCGTTTGAGAGTGATGATGTGCAGACCATCACGCTTTACGCCAAGGGTGTTGACAAGGATAAGTTTAAGCTGACCTGGGTTCAGCCTACTTTGGTATGGCCCACTTCCATTGCCTGGCCCACTGCTTCACAACAATTTCCTTCTCGTTCCGGTCTGGATGTGTTGTTCTTAGTTTACTAACGAAATTCCTTTGTGAATAGATCAACGTCGAGCCCATCCCAGGCACGGGCACCGACTCC